>JAQIVZ010000131.1:0-106257 GCA_034700945.1 Arrhopalites spinosus
ACATCACAAGTCTATTGCACAGAGCATTAGATGTACTATGTACATACAGATTTTCATCTTGTGACGTCACACTAAGGGGCCGGCTACCCCCGAATAAATTCTATGCTATTGGCCTAGTTGGTTTTTTTTAATTGTACATGTAATTAATTATCAGCACGGTACATTTTTAATAAAATATTTTGACTTTCTTCTTTGACTGAAGAAAAGTCATACACATTTTTTGCTGCACTTTTTCGCCACAAGCATACGAGAGTATACTTAACTATTTAATTTAATTTACAAGTTGTTAAATAAAGAAAAGTAGCGTAGAATTCATATCAAGCATAAAAATCCTCCTCCAGTTCCCCTTGACCCTTGACGCTCGCAAATTTTCGAATTTGAAATCACCAATGTTTTTTTTGTTTTTCTTTGGCATGTTTCTTTTCATCCAAAATGAGACCCAGAAATAAGAATGGAAACATGTCAACAACAATGTAAGTACTCACTATCCTATTTAGTTTTATTTTGAACTGGAATTTAAGATGTAAATAGTTTAATTACACATAGAAATTCCATTAAAAGTAAATGTAAAATTTCTCGATTTTTCGTTGTTGACATGCAGAAGAGGACTTGATTTGTAATACTTTCCCATGTTTTGATTATTTACATATTATGTAGAGCAAAAAATGGACCTTCATCGTCTTCATCAAGTTCCGGAAGTCCCGGATCCGTAAGTCTAAACTATGCAACACTATATGCAACAATATTATAGTCCAATATCATAATACAGTCAGGTATTTTACGAGAGTTCTGGCTTAGAAAAGCAGTTTTTGGCTTGAGCCATTTCCTCCTTATTATAAGCCCAAAGTAGCTTACTAATCTGTTTTTGGCTTATTACTTGATCTTTGTGAAAATGAGTCAAATTCGACTTACCTAAGCCAAGAACAGCTTCTTATTTTTTAATTTTACTCGCATTGATTGAGTTTTGTTAATTGACATGCAGGTTCATCAAACTCAGTTGGATTTGGATATTACAAATTACATTTTATCTCCGTCCAAGGGACTCTCTCGTCAAGAGACGGACAAGAGAAATTTAATGTTGGAGGAACTTCAGAAAATTCTAAAGTTTGGGACTGTCCATCCTTTTGGGTCATTTTTGACTGGAGTTGGAGATACGGATTCGGATGTTGATGTTTACTTTGAAGATAAAAGTGAGCTTTGTTTTTTAATTATGAAAAATTTCAAATGTTATTCAAATGTTATGTGTGTCTGTTGTTGTTGTACATGAGGAGAATATTGTAACAATATTGCCTGTATTATTATTATACCCTCGTCCATACAATTTATTGTGTGATAACTTGCACAATATTTATACTGCTTTTATTTTCATCAACAGGAGGAAGACATGAAAAGTTGTTGCTCAACATTCTTGAAATAGTTATATCTGGAAGTTACAAAAACGGACAGAAATTTGGGGATATTCTTGCAGTCATACCTAATGCCCGGGTTCCCATCATAACTTTTAGACATGTCAAGACCCAGGTCAAATGTGACATTTCATTTGACAATTTGATGGCAGTTCAAAATTCCAAATTGATAAAATTCCTCCTCTCCTCATTCCATCCAATTTGCCTGCCCCTGACAATGTTCCTGAGATCATGGGCTCGCTCTCATGGTTTGATTCATCGTGAGGGGCTTAAGAGCTATGCCATTTCTCTTCTTGTCATCGTAAGTATAATTAAATTAATAATCAAAGCAAGACTGAAAATAGTAATAATAATAGTAATACTATTATAGTATAATTATTCATATCATTATGATATTCTTCTGATAGACTACTGTACTATTCTCCTACAGTACTTATACTTATTGTATTACTACAGGGTCATACAAAACCTCTTGCACCCCCCCCCCCCCTACAGCCTAAACTACAAGCATCGGGAAAAATCCAAAACTATAGACTTGTAGAGCTTTCAATTCTACATCTAACACTCCTACTTTCATTGACCTAGGTCAAAGGGTGTTGACGTAATTAAATTTTGAAAAAACGTCAAAAGAATTTTTATTTTTTCTGAAAAAAATTCCAAATGTTCTTCAAAAAAATTTTTTGACAAAAGTAGAAACTTTATTTTGTAGCCCATTGAATTTTATGCCTACTTGAAAAGTTTGGAAGCATTTGGTCACTGTTTGAAATTATTAAAAATAAAATTTGAAAACAACCCAAAATCCAACTTCAGGAAGGTGCAAACTCAGTTTGGTGTTACGTTAGATTTTAAAGTTTTCAGTTTCTATTTTCCAAATTGACATGACTTGTGCCAAATCAATTATCTTGAAAGTTATTCAAAACATTTGTTGACTTCAAAAAAAATCGAAAATTTCTTTTTAAAAAAAACCACGAAAGTTTGAATTTTAGCGCTCAACTCTACACCCTTTGACCTGGGTCAATGAAAGTAGATGGGCTAGATGTAGAATTGAAAGCTCCACAAAGTTATAATTTTGGATTTTTTCTGATGCTTGTACTTTAGGCTGTAAAAAGGGTGCAAGAGGTTTTGTATGACCCTGTATAGGTACCCCAAGTTCTTGCTCTTTCTCTTTTCTCCTTTCTCTGTTCTGTTTCTGTCTGTGCACATCAGATCGCAATCCTTAATTACCACCAGCACAAATTAGCCCCCACGAGGGCATTTCAGACACACCAAAACAGAAAAGACCTTTTCTTTCTCTCTTTTCTCGACTGCACTCCCCTTTTTCCTCATACATTCATCTTCCATCCAACCATCACTTTCTCTAGATTCTACAAGAACCTTTTCTTCGATTTTGTCCCTGGTCCTCTTTTTCCTCCCTTTATCTTTCTCTCTCTTCGTCTCCAAGGGAAGCAAAAAAGAGAGAAAAAGGAATGGAAAACACGTCAGAGCATGAGAGTAGAAAAAGTACACAACGAGTGTTAGTCTCTTTCTCTCTTGCTTTCCCTCTCTGTGTCTCAAGGTTGATGACACTGCGACAAACATCGATCATCATACTTTTTTGAATATTATACTGGTTCCCAACTCTTAAAACATTTTCCCTACCATTTCCACCAGAAGCAGGGGGAACTGGTGTCTATTGTATCTGTATTGACGTAGATAAGCATAGCCATCCTTAATTTTATGTTGGGGAGAAAGATTCTACTTGAAATTTGGGATAAGAAGATAAATTCAATTCAATTCAGTGGTAAGATGACACTTTATAAATTCATGAGGGATTTCTCCCCAGATTACCCATTGAGACTACCCAAGGCAAGGTAGTGTCTTCTTTATACAGTGAAATTATCAATGATCAAAACTGCACCCACTTTGAACTTGTGTGTGTGTGTGTGTGGCTAGAGAGCAAATGAAGCAGCTGGATTTTTAAGCCGAGAGATGAGATTCATAATGAGAGTAAATAATGAAAAGATCAAGGGATTTACAATATTTACATAGGAATTGTGTCAGGGAAAAAGGAAAAGATTGAAAATGGAGGCCGTTTTCCCCGACTCACACTCAGACAAAAAGGAGGAAAAGGAGAAGAGAAAAGAGTAGCTGACGTCGTCATGGTTAATGCATTGTACGAGGTTACGTATGAAGCGTAGAATCGTTGAAATAATGGGATTATCTTTAATTATGAAAGTGTGTGTGAGAGAGAAAGCGGAGGCTTTCTCAGAAGAGAAAGTGAGGAGACTAAGATTTCTCATGCGATGCAATTTCTTTCATTGCCATTCTTCCTTTTGACCTTAGAGCCCATCCCAGAGTCTACCTTTTTCAAAATTATGATGATGATGTTACTTGGGTGACTATCACGAGAAAAGGAGGACAAGTGAAAGTGCAGGAGACAGAGGAAGAGAGAGAGAGAGGGTGTGTGAAAATATTACATTTTCTTATCATAAAACTTATTATTCTAGTTATTTTTCATGTTTTCATGTCCACACACAACACATACGGACAACATTACACAAGAGTGTGAATGTACAGGAAAAAAAGTATCGTTAATTTTGGCTTATTTCAACCTTTTCTAGTTAATTTGACTGAATTACCTATGACATGTGCTATAGAAGAAAAAAAAGATAAAAAAATAAACTAGCTATTCAGTCTAATACAGTGTGTACAGTGTAATTTCCTTTTGTTTTCTCTCTCTCTCTCTCTCTCGTCTTATATACTGGAGATAATGGAGGGAGGAAGGATTGGATGAGTTGATATGCACCTTGCGTGTGTCTTTATAGAGACGAAAAAAAGGGAAGGAGATGAGGGTGGAGATGTTGTGCTGTGCTGTGGTTTGTGTGCCATAATGAAGCGATTTAATTTGTGAGCAAATTTTTCCTTCTCCTCCTCCCTCAGAGAAAGGGAAAAAGTGCCGAGAAAGTAAATGACTCAATGTGTATATTGTTCAGGCATATATATAGATAAGAAAATAAGAGAGAGAGAGAGAGACGGAGAATAAAAGAAAACTCGACTCTCATTTGGATTTGAAATGCGGGTTTACCCGATAGCTAATTTCTCTCTCTCTCCAACCCTTGCTAGTTTCTCTCTGCCTCCTTTTTCTAAGCAAATCGTGTAAAAAGTCTTTGGTTCGCTCATTGGATCTGAAGGCAAGTGAAACGAATGGAAAGGGAATAGTGAACAAGAAAAGTCTTCTTTCTTTATATAAAGAGAGAGAAAAACTCAATGAGAGAAAGCGTATGGTAAAAGGAAGAGGAGCGACACGGAAAAAATTAGGTAATGAATATTCGTTTCCCAATTTTTTTTTTAGCCGGGCGGCAGAGCTTTCCTTTTTCCTTCGACACACACCACACACTTTCCTTGCATTATTGCATTCCCTATTGCCTTTTCCTCCTTCCCGTCCTCCGTCTCAGTCTCAAAACTACCCAAAACTACACATATACATATACATAATATATATATATATATATCCTGTACTTCAATATGTCTCCATGTAGGCTACTTTTATACTTTTACTTTACAGCTTTCTCTCTCTCTCTCTCTTTCTATATATTGAATAGAGAGAGGATGACGATGGCTAGGAGAGGATGACTGGATGGAAACCGATTGCTTTGGAACTGGAATATTTTTGCATATATTCAATCGCTAGATTGAATGAATTTTCATCAAGAGAGTCTCAGTCAACGCCACATAGCCTCTCTCTCTCTCTTGTATAACTATTTTCTTCTCTCTCCCTACCTCTATTTTTCTCTTTTTTTAGACAAAAGTCCACACATTCCCCCCAATTTCTATACAAGATCAAAATTGCCTTTAGAAATTTCTCTACATAAATGGCTATTAGTTGAATTTACAAATTGACCTTTTACACTCAAGGATTTCTAATCAAGCTTCAACTCCCCCCAATAGGCATGTCATGTCATGGCTAGGCTGATCGTGAGATGAGATGGATTTAGTATGGATGGCCAATTGACCAAATGGTGCTGGAATGTGTAGGTAGAATAATAAAATAGTGTATGAAAAATAAGGAGAGGATGGATTTATTGATTGAGGGGACTTGGCCAAAAAAGAAAATAATGAATTGATGCAAGAGTCAAGGTCAATGGTCTATAGTGTGTAGTGGAGTAAATAGTAGTAGTTGAAATCTTTGGGGAGTGTTGGAAGAATAGGAGTAAGAAGTAAGAAGAGTGTAGAAATGGTTCTTGTTCTTGGTCTCTTCTTGTGTGAAAACTTAGTGCAGGTGCAAGTCAACGGCCCCCAATGAAAGTTTGGAAAATTTGGGTGATTTGAAGCTCAAGCGGATAACTTTAGTTTTGTACTAGTGCAAGTAAGTAAAGTAAAGAAGTCGACGAGTGTGTATTGCACACAGACAGAGAGAGAGAGAGAGAGGCCAACTTCGTTCCACAACTACCAAGTCTTCCTCCCATATAATATTATACACTGTATAAGGGACATGGGGAGGGGGAGAGAAAGAGTGTGTATGTATATTCTGGAACGGGAAAGAGGAAAGAACAAACTTTGGCTTTATGATGAAAAGTGTAAAAGTACACTCATTCCAGTTTTAGCAGCCACACACACACACACACACATTGAAGAGGCTACAAGGACAAGGTCACTTTCCAGCCTTTGTCTTTCTCTCTATGCTCAGGTTAACTTGCACATTTTCTCTTGCCAATCTTTGCCACATAACCAAACTTGGGGGTTCTTTGTCCCAATTCACCTTATACGCAACTTAGTTGCACCTCATTCACTTTAAACTTGTCCTTTTCTTCTTCTTTATGGAACAAGTCCCCTCCTCATCTGCATTTTCGCACAAAAAAAACATTTTCAAATTTTTGCAAAAAAAAAATCTCTTTGTTCTTCATAACTTTCTACTCATTTTTTATTAGTTCCCAATTTTTTTCAAAACTTTGCATTTCCCTTCTATTTTACATTAGTAGAAAATAGAATTAATAGAACACATAAAAAGAGTCAAAATTTATGTGAATTTTTATAAATAAGACTGATTTTTACTAATTAAATATTTTATAATTTTTAATTGTGTAATTATCTCCCTGGCAAATCAGTTGTCCCATCAGTATAACGATGGAAAAAGGAATGTGAAAATTTTTACTATATTAGCTATACTATACACATAGGATATATACATGGAGGAGCATATGTTATAAGACGATAGAATGTAATTAATGAGGATAAAATTTTGATTTCTTCTCCCTCTCTATCTCTCTTTTTCCATAGTTAGTGGAATAAAATTTTGGGTTGAGCTGATTCAATTAAATAGCGAGAGGAAATTCCTTGGGATGAATCCTCATGAATTTTTCCTATCCCTCTGATGAGCTGTAAGTCACCCCCACTCCTCCTCCCCTCCCTTCATGGAAAGAAGAAAAGTGTAATATAAGTAATAAGCGCAAAAGAATCTTTCTCTCTCTCTCTTGTTCTACAACACAAAATGAAAGTGCTTTCCTTCAACTAAAAGTTGGGGAAGAATCACAAGAAGAATTCTCTTTAAATATTTGTGGTACTCAGAAAAAGAGAAAGTGAGTGGAGCGTTTGGAAGTAAAATGTAAGTGAAATAGTTTTGTTGTATAGTTTTCCAATTGGTGTATTTTTTCTCTCTCTCTCTCTCTCATTATTCTTACCTCCTTTTAGTTCAAAGTTCCAAGAAATATGGGAAAATGGCCTCAAAAATCTTTTGATTGTTATAAATAGAAAAGGAAGAGCAAGGAGATGGTTCGGAGGAGGGACATACTTTAGAATAGCTTTTATTTCATATAGACAATTTCACATTGTACCAACAAAAGGGATGAAATGTTGACTATGGGCATGTTAGTAAGTGTCCAAGATTCAAATAATCTTCTCTTTTTGGTTTTGGGAATGTGACTGTGGAGTGGATTACGAGTTGTGGTCTCCAAGAAAAGCAAGAGAGACAGAGGAGGATAGCACCAATGTCTAACCACATTCACATTGAACAAGAGAGAGAGAGAGAATAAGAATCACAACCAAGGATAGAGGATAAAGACAAGGCAAAGTCGGGAAGATCGGGATCCTCATGCCCCAAAGAGTTTTAGAGGACTACAGGCGTAGACGGGGAGGAAGATAGGAATAACTAGATGAGAGAGAGAGAGAGGGAACAATAAGTAGGAGGATAGTTGAGAGAAGAAGAAAACCAAGAGAACATTGGGAATTGTGTGTGATATGGCATATAGTAATACTACTAATTCTGAGCAAACAATATATTATTTATAACCATCTCTCTCTCTCTCTTAACTTAGCAAAATGCAGCAGCATTAGCAATTGGGAAGAGAGAGAGAACACATTGGAGTAGCCAAACTCCAAGTCATTCTCCTCCCAAAAGTCGTCTCATCGTCTTGTTCTGTTTGCAAGTACAGATAGAAGGAAAGGAAGGGAAAAAGCCCATTCCACTCATTGCACTGCCTTGCACCCCCCCCCTCAAATTCTGGTGGAATTAGGGAACTCTCTCTCTCTCTTCTTTCCAAACAGCCCAAAATTTACTATTGCCAATATCTTAGGCAGAGTCCAATAACTTATTCGGATTATTATTACTTCCACACATAGAGACACAAGGTTAGAGAGAGAGAGATGTTTGTATTGTTAGTGAGAGAAAGATATTATAGGTTATAGTGAATCTTTTATATTATAAAAGATATATATATATATACTTTATAACAGGGAGAAAGGAGAAAGACCGGAAACTTTTAGCCAACAAAAGGAGAGAACACCCCCTCCCCCCTCTTCATCCACCAGATTGTCTCTGCCAATGACCTATGTAATTCCGTCCATGATTAGGATCGAGAGGCACAAGAACATTGTGAAGAGAGAGAGAGAGAGATCTACAATGAATTGAGAACCGGAAACATTGGTTCCGTGTGTGAGAAAAAGAGAGAGAGAGCGAGAGAAAGCTAACTCTTTTTGCTATCATACCTATCTCAATCCATTCTCACACTACCGTCTTCCTGTCTCTTTAGATTGGAGGAGCCATGCCTTATACTTTTTTTCTTCTTTTTTTGTTTTCCTTTTCTTTAGTGTCAGTACACTAACTTTTACATCTCTGGAAATAACATGTACATGTACATTGGGAAAAGAATCCTCTCACAATTTGTCATCGTGTCTTTACAAATAAAATGTCAATCAAATAAAATATTATTGGAATTGTACAACTCTCGAATCTATCCATTTCCATTCCCATTCTCCATGATTCTCTTTTCATTTGAAATGTAATAGTGAAAGTGGTAGAAATATTTTGTGTATCAATCAACAAGACTGAGAAAGAGCCCCCCTCCTCCAATTTTCTATCCTTAGTTTTCCCTTTCTCAGTTCTCAATTCCCAATTTCATGGACGAAGAAGGGGGGGGGGAATGAAATGGATGGTTGAAGGGTTGATGGTTGTGGGGTCTACAATTGTAGATGGTGAGAGATATTCTTGTTGTTCCTTAGTTATATTTTTCTGTGTGGAGTGTTATAGTTGCATAAATACGGGGAATTTTATCGGTGGAAATGAAGAATTGAAAAATTGGCTGAGACGTGGAAAATGTTGATAAATGAATCAAGCTATTAGAGTGGGTCGGTTCAAGTTGTTGGGAAATGAGAGTTCTCGCATTTGTCTTCAAACAGTTTTGTTGGGTTTTGGCTTGAGGAAAATTTCTAGTCTTTTCTTTAAGACTCGAGTCGAGTCCGGGCCCAACACATTCTCTCTCTTTTTCTTTTGCCAAAGGGCTCTTACATTGGGAGATGGAGGGAGAGGAAAAGTGTGTGATGTGTGACAGAGACGAGGAAGGCAAAGAAGGTGTCAGGTGTGAGACATTCAGACACACTCGAACCATTTTTTCCCCTCATCTTCCCTTAGCACATGGCATATTTCTCCAACTTATACTCTAACCACCATGACACTCCCTTTGGTTAATGGCTTCACACATACGTCACAGCACGCCTCTTTTTTTTCTACCTCCAAAAATTAGTTGAGCAAAAATATCTTCTCTCCCCCAACATTCCCTCATTTTTTTCTCTGTCCGTATTTTCACAAGTACAAGCACAAGCACAAAAAATAACAAAATGAAGTTCAACGTTTTGTCTTGTGTACGATCCGAATTCAAGATAAATTATTTTTTTATCTCAAATAATCAAAAGTCGGTCATCTTTCATATCTATAACCTTGATAAATTAATTGTATGAAAAAAAGCATTTTTCACAAGTCATGAATAAAAATGACTCTACCATTCCTCACATTTAAATCACGACCATGAATAAAAAAAGACGTGAGGGGACCCTCAAAATAGTGAATATTAATGTCTTCAGCTTTTATTGTATTGAAATATATTTTTTTGCATAGATTGTCATTTGTCATATAAACTTGTGAATTAATAAATTAAATTAACTGACATTTAAATCATTAAAAAATTCTTTTTAAAAAAAATTGAAATTGCATAAAATGAAGAAGTCTATAGTCTGTAGTTTTAAGATTGTACATTAATAGAAGAAAAAAGGGCTATATAGTCTATAGATCTGCATTTATGATAGTGGCATGGTTAAGAAAGTGAAATGTTGCGAATTTGGCGTCTTCTAGGATAACAATTTCGTAGAGACAGCAAGTAATAGTGTAAGGGAGAAAGCACAAGTTGAGAGAGAGAGTGTGTGTATGGGGAAAGAAGAGAAGAAGAAACTTTTTCGGTGTGTCATCATGATCCACTTGGGCCTTGGAAATATTTATGACTGTGCGATCATAATCCATTGCTCAGAGAATAGATGAAAGAATTCTCATGCTATCAATTAATTCTTTTTCGAGAGCACACCGACACACATGTAGCCCCCTCTCCAAAAAAAACCAGAGGACAAACCAGGGGGACCATGACATCACATATCTCTCCGCTTTCCTACTTCAAGAAGAGATTCACGCTCCGTTTAGGCTCAATAGTCCTACGTCCCTAACCTAAATGACCTATAGCAGTATGTTGTATACTAAAAAGAAGTCGAGAGTAAAGTTTTTTTCTCTCTCTCTCTCTTGAAATAGAAATCATACATGTAAGTATTATAGCACCAGGTTTTCTCATCTAAGTGCCTTCTCTCTCTCTCTCTCTTTATCAAAGAACATGAGATTTCATGTTCACTTTATCTGTAAATCCAAGATATTTCAAAAAAACATAATATTCAACATTTCTTGTAATTTGTACAAAATTTGTTAATTTGTTGACAAAAAAATTACTATACAGTAGTACATGTACATATATAAAAAATAATGAAATGGATATCAAGTGAAAGTAAAAAAGAAAAAGCTAAAAATTATTTACAGAGTTTCTCTGAGTGATTTGCATTAGGAGGAGATGGGACAAGAGGAATTGGTGGGCGGAGTAGGGGCAGGAAAAGGAAAATTATGGGCCAAGACAGAAAAATAATGCTTTTTGCACCCTCCCGCAGGACTCTATATAAAATAAAATATTTCTTTTTCCTTTTTTTCACTTTCTCCTTCTCCCCCTCATTCCCCTTTCCTTTTCTATGATACACATTGAGTTACAAATTTATAGGTGTCCAAAAGCGCCTATCAATTTCGGTGTAAGAGAAAGTGACAATGAAAATATGATGACAAAAAAATGTCATCTACTTATACATGTAAATGTGCCAAACGGAGCATCATAATCTTTTTCTTGATGATGTAGAAAAAAAGAGGGAGGAATAAAAGTTGTTGGTTTCCCTTTTTTTCTAGAACAAAAAAAAATTGTTAATTAAGAAGGATACTACTTTTTACCCTCAAAAAAAATGAAACAAGCTTTCAACTTGTATTATTATACTGTGTACACTGTATTAGTGTTAATAGTATCTGTATATATAATGTTGAGAGGGGAAATCTCAACTAGCGATGTACAATAGTACTACATGTAGAGAGAGAGAGGAGGATTGCTTTGGGAAAGTTCATTAAAAAATCGGAAATGATGCAGTGAGTCCCATGTGAGGAGTTGAGAAACAATCATCATTGCGAGGAAATTATAACGTAGTCAGAAAGACAAGGAGTAAGTGGCATGGAGTGCGGAGATCTGTAGAAAAAAATGATGCAGTCCCCAAAAGTTTCTCCACTACTTTTTCCCCGTCATCTCACATATTCCCTTCTCATTTTTCTGTGGTGAAGCTTTCTCTTTTTTTCAAACGACATACCATCCCCTCCTTCTCAAACACACTCTCTCTCTCCCATCACAACGCCAATGCTGCACAAAAAAAAGACACACAATGTAGACACTAGGAAACAATGTAAAAAAGGCAGGTAAAGTATATATATGTACAAACATACATGTACATATAATGTAAAGGATGAGAAACCGCAACTCCCACGAAAATCCTATTCAGACAGAAGAGATAGACGGAGGTAGGGATAAAAAATATGTCCCTTTACCGGAAATTGACCCCTGCCGTGTGCAAGTATTTAGAAATGGAAATTCGAGGTCGGGAAGAAGAAGATCCGTTGGCTCAATCGCAGTCTTTCCTCATGACCCCGTCTCATGCTATCTTAGTCTCTCTCTCTCTCATCTCCACACCATCATGTCATGTGCCAAACGCCAGGGTATATTATGTTACATGACTGTGCATAGTAGGAGGAAAAAAATGCATGGGTTGGGTTGCAAAGAAAATACAAGAAACAAAAAAAATACATAGGAAACTCTTGTTATAGTATCATTATTGCCCCTGTGCACCCCATTCAAGTACATGCATGGCGACGGATCAAAAAAATACAAACCTCAGCCCCTGCCGCCTCTCTCTCTCTCTCTAGACTCCACTTCTTTTGACATTTTTTTTGGGTGGAGAGAAGAAGCGTTAGGAAAAAGAATCCATGCACTCATGCATGCATGATTCCAAACAAGAAAATCTCTAGCCGCGGGATGCTTCACTTTCTCCTTTTTTTATACCAAAAAACATGTACAACTTATACTGTGCACATTGTACATTTATTGTGCAATGTAACAACGTTTGTATTTCACCCGGGTATGTATTCATTCAAGGGAAGAAAAAGTGAAAACCAACCCCCGTCTTTTTTTGTACGGTGAAATGACACTATCATCCATATAAAGGCATCTCACCTCTACTTTTCTTCTCTTGTAATATCCACAATACTCGTTTGTCCCCCTCCCCCCTCCTTTCTCTCTTGAATTTTCATGATGAGGACTAGAGTGGGGGTACAGGTAAGATTGCTTGGTTGACGAAGCCGCCTTAAGTCTCTTTTTTGGTCGGTGTGTGTATGAAGGAACGACTCATGTCTTGAAATGAAAAGTCGTATTTCATTGTTAATTGCGAGACTCTCAGCTTTAATTCCAAGTTGGATCATATTGTAGCAATCTTGCTCTCCTTTAACTGCTCCTATATTCATGAAGACTCATTTTTCCCTTTTTTTCTCTCTCTCCTCTCTCTCTAGTCTTGCCTTCTCTCAACTTTACATTTTGTGTCATATGCACTCTCTGTTGGTTTTTATTATGCATGTAATTCCACTCATTTTATTTTATGTAGCTCAACCCACCACCAACACTCTGTACTACTCAATTATGTCTTGTGTGTATGTCTGACATGAGAGATAAGAGACAGATATTTTACCTACTCTTTTCATCATTATCATTCAACTTTCCATCTCCCTCCATCCCCAAATCTTTTTTTCCAAGGATTTCTCTTAAATAGAAAAAAAATTCTTCTTAAATTCTCTTAAAAGACCAAATAAAATATTTTAAATTAAATCATTTTTTAGTAACATTCAGTTCTTTGTAAAATACAAAGGAAATACGAATTTTTCAATAATAAAGATGGAAAAGTCATTCAAAATCAGTTGTAAATGAGAGAGCTCTTTAAAGACAAGAGTGAATATGTGCTGTACTGTACTGTCTGTACACATATAATAGCTTAAATACAGAGAGTGGAGCAATATTGTTCTTGGAAAATGTAACATAAATGAGAAATATAGGTAAAAGATAGGTATCCAACTATTGTCTAATGTAGATTGAGGGGAGGGGAATTTTGTAGACTGTAGGACTCACTGGTGAGATAATGTATGAGGAGTAATATCTGCAAATCTGGATGATTACAACAAGGAAACCTTGTGTCTGAATGGGAAGGCATGGCTACATAATAATAATATAATAGCATGAGACTAAATGTGCTCTTCCTCCTCCATGAAAATATACTTATAACATTCTATAGCTCATACCACCCAAAAAACTACCTTACATCATGTTCCCATTTTCAGTACGCTAAATTTTAAGCTCTACAGCAAGCAATCTTCTATAATGCGGATATCATGAAATAGGTAAAAGAACAAGAGAATGAGAAGAACAAGAAAAGAGCCACCACGAGTTGAGGAGATTTTAGGCTTTAATTCTCTCTCTTTCTCTCTCTCTCTCTCAAATGTGAACACACACACATCCCATCGACATTCCTTTTCCATGAAGAGAGTGAGACCTCTCCCTTAAAGAATAATTTGCAAAGTAATATTTTAATAATACTAAAAAATATGAAATATATATTAAAATATAATTGTTGAGAAGAAATGAAGAGAAAAAAATCAATTATTTTATAGATGAGGTAAAAGGAACAATTTGGAGAATAGAAAGCTCCATTATGATATATACGACTTTTCTTGTTACATATACATATATATTGTTCCCAGTCTAGAATGTAGAGAAAGGCACAAGTTAGTGGGACAGACTAGGGGTAGGCTATAGTGTAGAGTAGTTGGGTATGTGGCAGAGCCCATGGTTTTTATCTTAGTATAAAATTAGCGTCCCAAATTATACGTAGTTAATTGACGTATAATTTTGAATGATTGCACATTTACTGAATTTTCCTTCTCCCGAGAAGGAACGTTCCCATCTCTCTCTCCCTCTTCTTTTTACTTGAAATATGTACAGTTTTGACTCTCTTCCTTTTGCCTGTCTTTCACTTGGCCCGTTCTTCACCAACTTAGCATCCCTATACCTTCATCCTCTACATCTTCAGTAATAATACTCCAAAATCAGGCTTTAGTCCCTACCGTCCTTCTTCATCATCGCCACCACCACCACCCTCTCTCTCTCTTGCTGGATCTCCAACACCCCAGAGAAGTCTGGTACATCTCCCTGCACTTACGTCATAGGCTTCAATTAAATCAGTCTTATACTAATACCAATGCGAGCAATTCACTATTCACACACCATCAGCCCTCAGCTTCAATCTAGGGACCCAAAGACACTCTCTCTGTCTGTCCTGTCGTCAAGGACGTTAGTGAATGCAAGGGATTAACATTGGGAGATTGTGGACTCATACTGACGATAAAATAATGACAATCATTCTCCCACACTCTCCATCACTGAGTGTACATATTATGCAATATGTATTTTCATGTATAAAACTCTTTAAATTAATCACATTTAAATTGTTTCCATCATTTTCTAGTCCATTCCTCCCTCTTCCTCCACTTTTCTCTCTCTACAGATCTCTACAGTCCCCACAAGATGTTTTAATTAGAATCGAATTCTTCTTCCTTTTGTTATTTTTTTCTTTACTTATTTTTAATTACTACAAAAAACAGTATTAAATTCTCACTTTGATTTGTTTGCTTGTAACTTGAAAATAATGTCAATTAATTTTTAAAATGACAATTTAAATTTATTTAAAAATATTGTTTTTAAAAAATGATAAGACAAAAGAGAAAAAATCCAGTTGTAAAAATTTTGGAAAATGATAACTAATGAAATCTCCACAGGAGCTATAAGAGGGGTATTAAAATTTATGCGTATGATTATACAAAATATTGTACATATAAGAAATACCCGGAATGGAAGCAGTAGAGAGAGAGACACACACAGCATGGAAATTCAAGGAAAAAGAAGGAGAGAGAAGACTTAATGATTTTCCTGTGGTGAAATAAAATATTGTAGTTGGAAGGAAAACATTAAAATTCATCAGAATACATTAGGAAAGTACGGCAAAATGCACCTTTTTCCCCATCTTAAGAGCAAATACTCTTCCCCATGTAAAAATACCGAGAGAGAGAGAGAGGGTAAGTAAGACATACATGAATTTATACAGAATGAAAATAAAGAATACCTTTTTTTGGGCAACAGAAGTGGGATTGCATGCAATTTTGAGAGTGGAGGACAGCATAAGGTTATGAGGTAAAGTCTGGGGTTCTCTCTCTCTCTCTCTCTTATATTGAAATCGGGAGAGATCAAGTCTCTCACATAAGCGACTCCTCTCCATCTTCCATGTTCCATGTTGTACAGATACGACGATGGGGAGAGAGAGAGAGAGTACAGTGTTAGAAAATAAGGAAAAGGAGACGTTTTTCTTCACCGAGAGGGTGAAATATTCAATGAGTATCAAAGTAAGATGATATTGCGGGCTGAATGGGACTCAAGCTTTTTTGGAGAACTCCCTAGAAAAAGAGTGGTGCATATTTTTGTATACATATTAGACAAAGAGTTGCAAAACAGTATCAAAACTGGTGAGTTCACCCTCGTTTAGTTTTTAAGTAAAATACTAATATGCTCTCTCTCCTCTCTCTCTCTTTTTGGCCGCCCCACTGTGGATCCATGTAAACATGGAAGATACATATAAAGCCTCTCTATCTCTCTATCAACTCTGTGAGTTGAGTTGGGGAGAGAATAGAGAGAGAGAGAGAGAGAGAGAGAGAAGCTATATTAGAAATAGAAGTGAATAAGTAAGAACTATCGTAGTGATTCCAAGAAAGAACTTGTCTCTCTCTTTGCCTGTTATTGGAGCTTCACTTGAGTAGATATTCTTCATGATAATAACAATGCAAAAACTTTAATAAAAGATGTGAGTGCGTCTCAATAGAGAGGAAGAAAAGGAGAAAGTTAAAACTGGAACTTGGGAGAAGAATCATAGAGACAGAAAAGAGAAAAGAAACTTAACTCAAAGTCTTGTCTTTCACTCTCTCTCTCTCTCCCCTCTCTCTCTCTCTATTGGAGGCCTGTGTCTGCTGAATATTGCACCTGTTGACAGAACGCATCAAGATCGACACTTTAACTTCAAGTGTGTACATGCAGTTATGTGTATGTATAACATGACTATAAGATCATGTTGAAAGGTGCTCTATATGATCACACAGGTACACCTCCTCCTTGTCTGTTATTCTCCCCTCGAAATTCTTGCAAGTCTGTCAGTCTCTACTGATCAGATTTCACAATTGTTTTTTTTTCTTATTTATTCCCCCTTCTATTTTTTTATTGTTACAAAATATTACATTCAACACAACAATTGTTTGCCATGTTTTCATGTCATAAAAGATTGTATAATTTATAATAGAAATTAATTCTCCACTTATTTAAAATTCACTACAAAAAAAAGTTAAACTTTTAAAAAACAGGTTGTAAAGAGGCTTAAAAGTTTTTATGAAAAAAAAATATACAAAATACATATAAAGATGGGGGAGAAAATTTCTAGTGTTGGCAGTCTTGTACTGCCACTACTCAGAAGACTACCAAATTTTAATAATTATTTTTATTAAATGTTTAATAAAATTGACTACTGTGCCACACTGCCACTGTACCTACAAAAAAAAATTTACGGTATGTACACTATGTGTAAAATTCACTTGAATAAATTCTCTGGGATTTTTTTTCTCCGGTTCTCCAGAAAAAAGGGAAATAGGGTGAAGTATCTGTACATGTAAAAAAATAGAAAAAAAAGTTTCTATTCTATGAATTCATTCATGTATAAATGTGGCTGTATATAATGCAAGGCACTTTTCATTGTTTTAATTACTACGGGGAGAGGATAAGTCTGAATAGACAGAAAAGAGAGAGAGGGATTATCCATAGTTTTATTTGAAGAGAGAGAGGGAGTTGCATAGTTTTTTAGTTAAATTGTACCCTCTTGCCTTTCTTGTCCCCCTTATTTTTTGTCTGTACTTAATAATACACTATAATATCGAGAGCACTATAATATATGGAGGAGGTGTCAATAAGGGGAGTTGTTCTGTGTGAGTTGAGGCTGAGGTGAGCATGTGGATGCTAATTAAATTTTTTTAATAAAATGCACAGTCGAGAGAGAGAGAGAGGCAAGTCTGTGTGTAAGAAACTAATTGGAATCGGGAGATAGCAGGGAATTAATGAATAAGGTTTAGGCCAAAGTGTTTGTGAGTGAAAGAGAGAGTTTTTAAAGGCCGTCCTTCTCCCACTCTCTTCTATGAAAATTTTCCGATCGGCGAGAATTTTCTAGCTCGTGTCTGTCATTAGAAGCGCGTTTCGTCATTAAAGAAATTAATTAAAATTAGAAGACGTGTCAAATCCTTCTCTCTCGGCGTACGTGGGATTAAAGAGAAACCTGCCTGCCTCTGTCTTTCTACTCTACTTCTTCTTTACTACTCTCCAATCTCTTTCTAAAACTATACTTTCATTGTATATATATATATATATATACTGTACAACCAATAGTATGATCAACGCCTTGTACAAAAACCAAGACGAGTGAAAGAACAAGTACGACAACTTGCCTATACTCTCCTTCCTTTTTTCTCCTTCCAATGAGGACACAAAAACCAACTAACGATAGAGCTCCAGCTTAAGACACGTAAAATTTCCCTCTTTTCCCTCTTTTCCAAAGGTAAAATGAAGAATATATACTTTCTCTCTCTCTCTTTTTATATATACGAGCATACACTCTGAGCTCTTTATTCTTCCCCTTGAGGTAATCTCGGTCTATTATAAAATATATTTGGATTTTTAATTTAAAATCAACTAAATTCAATTTCAATTAATTCAAATTATTTTTTTCTCCTGTGCTTATTTTTCTCCTTTATTTAAGATTTTGTATAAAATGAATTTTATGGACAAAATATATTTATTACAGGAAATTAAATTATAAAAATGTACAATGGATGCATTTATATCTGTACCTAATAAAAAAAAGTTAAAGGTTAAATATTCTTTATTAGATTAAAAGAAAAATTTTATACTGAAAAGTATGTTGATATTAAAATTATGGAGAATATTTTTTCAAAGTCAAAGACTTCCTTCTAGATTTTCTTATACAAGTTTAAAGAAAAAAGGGCCAAGAAATTGGATGCAATTCGAATTTGAAAAGTAAAAAAAAGAAGAATTTTTGAAGAAAAAAAAGAGAAAGTTGAGATAGGATAAGAATCTTTAAACGTGGGAAGGGACAGAGTAAAAAAAAAGTTTTTTGAGAAAATGCACGTCCTTTCAACTCATCCAAAGGGCTGTATACTAATGCCTGGCATCCTTGAAATCAAATGAGAAGAAGAGAGAGTGGGAGAGCAGCAGGGTACAGCCAACAATTTCCTGAGTCTCTCAGACTGAGTCAAGGCTTTTTAGACGTTATATAGACGTTTTAGCGTTTCTCAATTTCTCCTTTGTAGATACAGACATGTCAGGAAATTCTCAGAGATAGAACTAATGCGTCGTATGTACATGACGAGAGAGATATACTTTCTCTTCATGATCTTCTCAATATCCTGGGAAGACCACTATTGTACACAGGTAATGGTATAGAGAGAGAGGGGGGGAGAGAAAGTATAAGACTATTCGCTTTGAGTAATAAAGCCTCAACCTCTAACCACTCTTATCATCACTCGTCCTCCTCCTGGTTCTTCATCTCATTTCACAAGACTGAGAAAAGAGAAGGAAGCCACCTTTCCTCACCTACATTCCACTTTCCCTCTCTAACCCTCTCATTTGGCTTGACACACACACACACAGGGAGATAGACAGACACCATTGGACTTTTACTTGGGTCGACATTATCATGTGTCACGTGGGCAAATGGATAAATACCCCGACATTCTCTTTTCTACACTAATTTAATGTTTTTAAGACATTATTTTTCGGAAATTCATTAAGATAATGGATCCTCACACCTCGCCTCTCTCTCCCCCTCTCTTGTACTTTCACCGAGGCGCCACAAATTTTCCAAGAGTGTGCTCTCTCTCTTGTACACACACAAAATTTGCCTATACTTTATATATACATGGGCTCTCTTTTTAGTTAATTTTAGTGGCGCCTGTACAAATTTTAATACTTCATCTCTCTCGTCTCGTCCATCTCTTTTCTCTTATTCTTTCTTCACATCTCTAGCTCTCTTTTATTTTTTACAGATATTTATTTGAAGCCACAGCCTCTTTTTCATTATTTTTACATGTAAAATGTAATAATCATAAATTTGTTACAAAATGTATAAAAAGAAAATAGAAATTTATCCTTGACAAAATTCAAATTGTAAATTAAATGGCCAAAAACTACTCCATAAAATAATAATTCAGATCATGTGATTCGGAATAAGAAATGATTTGGGTTAGATAAACAAATCCTTTCAAAGTAGATACATTTTGTGGAGAAAAAGAGACGGAGAAGGAGGAGGAGGGGAGTTAGAATCAATTGGTATGAGAAGCTTGGCTTGTACTCCATGTAGAAAAGACTCAAGAAATATATGACCGAGTATGAGAGCGAGAGAGAGGGAGGGGTAGAAGGTTAGGATAAACAAAGTATAAAAGGGAGGAAGGGATGTGAATAAGTCAGAAGAGAACAAGGAATGAAGAATTTGGTTATAATAGAACATGGGAGAGTGGTGAGGCAATTCATTCGCGCGTCCGGATGAATAGCTCCGTTGAGTTGTATGTATAAAAAGTATTTGAGAGAGAGACGGGAATTGAGAAAAGGATAGAGGAAAGAAATGAACAAGAGAGAGAGAGGCAGGGAATGTACTACACGTACAATGCATGGAAAGCTATTGCTGGGTTAAAAAGAAGAGATTGTAGAGAGAGAGAGAGCCGCCACAAGGAGGAGAGAGAGGGAGGTTGGTAGTGAAAGAAGAGTTATTGCAGCCGAGATTGTGGAGAGGCCCAAGTACATTATCTTGTATGTTAGCTAGCAAAAAGATCCTCAGACTAATTAGACTTTCTTACTCGACACTCACATCCGTGGGAATAACCTTTGTTCTTGTATATTTCATGTCTACTCCTCTCTCTCTCTCTCTTTTACTCTCCTAGAGAGTCTCCACTGATAAAGCTTTCGACCCCAGCCACATACTTGCACACTTCTCCCCTCTCTGTCTCTAGACAAAGATGACATTGGCGTAAAGGTTATAGAGATACATAGAAAGACAGAGAAAAAAAAGAATGGGAGCATCTTTATACACTCTACAAAGAAAAGATGACTAGATTCCAGAGAGAGAGCGATATTCTTTTTTTAGGCAGTTGACTAGTGTGTGTGTGTGTGTAAAAAAAGAAAGTCATTTTTGAATGTGAATTTAAACTAGAGTTGTGTCATGTACATACAAATATACATAAAGCAGCTCCTGGAGGATAATAATGCCGTAGAAAATTGACAAGAACCGTCAGCTTCAATGGTACCATCGTCCTCCTTTTTTTGTGTCTGTCTCTCTCTCTCTCGGTACGAGTACAACTTTGCTCCTTGTTTTACTCCTAGAAATTATATGGGTTGGGTAGAGTGTCCTCGAGTCAAACAATTCGAAGCGATAAAGATGATATAGAAAGTGGATGGTGAAAGACTTTCTTTTTTTTACTTTGAGAGTGTGGTTGTATGTACTGTGTGGAAAAAATGGAAAAAATAGGGAGAGAAGGGAAAAGAAACGAGAGAGCGTAATAATAATTCTGATCCATGGCCCATCACCAGCACGGACTTGAACCTTTAACGTGTGTCAAGAGAGTGAAGAGAAAAGGGAAAAAAGTTCCATCCAATGTGTCCACGAGTACTCTCTGGGGCGGTCAGATGTATGATTGAAACTATTCTAGATCTATGAATACTACCCACTACTACGTTACAACGTAAAATAGGAATGAGAGCGTGTGTACTTATGTCTCACAATGTGAGTACTAGTCTCCAAGTGCTAGTACTAGACTCCTCTCTCTCTCTTGTAAAAACTGGAGAGGAAATAGGACGTTGTCCAAACATGGACAGGGTAACACATATATATGATTATCTATTGGGAATTTCAATATTCCATGGCCACTCTGACTAGAAAACTTTCTGTTGGCTGAGTGCGATCAGCTTCGCGAGCTGACAGCGTCCAACTTTCTCTCTCTCTCTTGCCTACCCTCTCAGCCCAAAAATTTATGAATACATTTAGACAGAAATAGGGATAGGTACTGGACTTTTTTTCAACCCTGTCCGTCCATCCGCCCTTTTCTGGTTCTATTCTCTCCTTTTCTCCATCGTTTGCCTCTTGTACTCGGTCTGAATAGGAATCCGCGGGCTTGACTCTCAAAGTCGAGAAATGAATATCTAACTCCAATGACGGCTTTCCTATTTATTCACGGACAATTCTCACAGATTCTATACTTTCTCACTCTGTATCCACACACACAGCCACTTGTACATTTTTTTCTACAACCAAACTTACAACAGAGTGTGGGAGGAGAAAGAAAAGGAGAAAGGGGGCTTGAGAACTCAAACCATGTTATACATCTGAATCGAATCAAATTTAGATGTATTTACAATGGTCGACTTGGACTGCCTAGTAAATCTGCTGGGGACTCTCCAAATCCCATTCCACCCCGTTCTTCTTCGTCACGACCCTCCTCTTCTTCTTCTCTTTCCACTCTCTTACCTCGTAAGTTTTGGTCAGAAGGATCTCTCTTGTATTTTTTACAGGAAATGCCTTTTAATTTCTAACACATAGTCAACCCTACAATTCTTTTTTTTCTCCTTTTTCTCCGTCATCAATTCAATCCCACAAAAATAAAATGTACAGTGAGTCTTTTCAACAAGGGAAAAATGTTTTCTCTTTTTTTTGTTAAAATTTTCAATAGAAATGTCCCCACTGTACAAAATATACTTCTACTTGTACAACATGGTTTTTGAAAATTGTAAAGAAATCTCAAGTTTTTCCTGTTCATTTCATTTGAATATTTTTTTATACATAATTTTTTGTTTGCCATTTCACTTGATCCACAAAACTATCTGTTAGACCTGTATCTCCCATTTTCTTCTTTTAGTTATTTTCTTATGATGATTGTTTGGACTCTTGATATATAAAATGGGGAGAAAAAGGTAAGAGCCATAGTTTTTGCTTTCTCTCTCTTTTTTCCACTCTTTCTGTTTGAGTCTGGTGAGAGAGAAATAATTAGCATGGAAATCAATATCATGATATTATATATCTAGGGAAGAAAGGAAATTGGCATTCTCTTTCTCTCTCTCTCTCTAGAGTATAAACCCTTTCTTTACACTCCATACTTGGGAGCTTTTCTTTCTTTTCTCCTCTTATTGCCCTTCTTTCTATATCCTTACTTGGTGTTCTTCTTTAGCTACCCACATTGTACATATAAAGTTGGGTATAGTTAGTAGAAAATAATTTATTTATGTATATAAAACACAGATACCTTCCCTATGTTTGAACCAAGCTCATTTCATTTTCTCCACTTTTCCTAAAACAAAAACACGGCTGCTCAAAGATCCTAACAAATAATAAGAGAAAGAGAGAGAGAGAGAGATGTGCCACACCAAGAACATGTCATCTTTTCTCTTCCTCTCTCTCTCTCATCACCCTCTTTTCTTTTACTGGAGATCTCGTCATTATCAAGAACCAACAATAACTATTGCTTATGTATTTTATCATGGAAGACATGGCCAATGGCTCCCTTTATCTCGTTGCCATTATTTAATTCATATCATTTTATTAATATTTTCTTTATCTTTTTCCCCAAGAAAACTGTACTGTACACTGTACAAGAAAACAACCATGTTGATTTTTATATCTCACATCTTTCTCTTTCTTGTCCTTTGCTTTTTCCTCTATTTTGACAATTGGAAGGGAAAAGACCATATTTTTCTTGATGTGCAAGGAAAGCTTTCTCTTCATGGAGACTTTTGGGGAAAGGTTTTTAATATTAGATAGGGAAAAAGTACATATGTACTACAAGCAAATGGTAAGCGTATTAAATTAAGAAAGGTTGTGAAAGTATAGTTAGAGAGAGAGAGAGGAAAATATTGTATTAATGCGCTGGAGATGTAGATGTGATGGCTGGTGGCCTGTACAAGATATATAAAGAGTAAAAAGAGTATAGAAATGAAGGAAGAAGGGACTGAAAGAAAATGAGAAAGTTGCATAGAGCAGTAGAGCGAACTCAACTTGGAGTGATAGAAACAAGCTGGAAAAGCTTCAAGAGAGAGAGAAAGTACAAGTTTTCCTTCTTACTAACATTTGTATATGTAATGTTCTTATTTTGCTACAAAGAGTGTGTGTGGTGTAGTCTGTACAGATAGAAAAAGGGGACGTCAGTTTTTGGCTGTACATATGAGAGAGAGAGAGAGAGAGAGAGAGGGAAACAATAGTGGCGGCATTAAGCATCTATAATATGGGTAAATTTCTTTATGCAACCCCGCGCCGTCTTTTCGATTCTCTCTCTCTCTCTCGTAATTAAAATTGACGGCTGTGAAAACGAAAAGGAAGGCCTACATTATAATAAACCTCACTGCACTACCACCAGTGAAACTGGCACAATAATAATATTCACTCCACATCGACGCTGGATCTCAATTCTCCTCTTCTTCTCCCATCCCATCCCTCCCGTCCATCCGTTCGAGTATAATGGATGGAACTCATACACTTTGTTTACGAGAGAAAGTGAGAAACTTCCTTCGTAAATAGATGCATCAACACACACACACACAGAGCTAATATTCTACTGTGTTCTGTGTTGTACAATTCAAAATAGGCAATGCTCTTACTCTCCTTCATGCTCGCCTTGTTTTCTCAACTCCTGAGTCAATGCTTTGCTTCTTCTCTTGATAATTAACATTGCCCTGGAGATTGAAGAAAATACGGAATAGATTTTATTTTTTTTGGGTGTTCCACAAAATTTCAATTGAATCAACTAAAGGCTTTCTTTACCACAAGAGAGAGAGAGAGAAAGTATTGAAGATATTTTACATACGAGTACTGCCCTTTATTTACTCACACTCCAACTAACCAACGACAGCCCCTCCATTCAAGTGACACTCATATTCATGTTGATGACAATGGCAATGACACGTCTGACCTTGAAGAGAGAGAGAGAAAGTCGAGTGAGAGTAGTTAGTTTAGTTTTATGATAAAATTATATGGAATATTAGCTTGTAAATGTACGTGTCAAGTGGGTGACCCTATGGGGACTGTGGGAGTAATGGAAATGGTTAAAGGTGGATGTTATCGTTGGGTCGTTGTCAAAAGAAAAGACGGGGAGAGAAAGCAGGGACAGAGTCTCAATTTACTCAAGTTTTCTTCTAATCTTCCATATGCAGGGCCATACATTGCCATTGCCATGTTGTGTCTAAGACATACGAGAGAGAGAGAGAGTATAGTCATCATGTGGTGGTGTGATGATTGTGAAAAAACATGTAGCCTGTAAGTGTACCCCCATAGAAATGGTCGTCGTCTCTCGTGTGACTAACGAAAGCAAAGACGAGTATGACAAAGTCCTAGGCACCTTCTTCGCATTGAAATGGGCCCATTTTGGAGACCGCGGCGTGGCTGCTAATCCGCCGGATTTATTACCTCTCTTCTTCTTGTTCCTTCTTAGTAATTCACAGTAATATTCCGAGGGCTTCCTCTTACGTTATAGACATATAGGAGAGAAGAATCTCTACCATATTACACATGGAATTGAAATAGAACAAGGTACAAGGGGGGAGGGGTTACATGTTTGTCTCAAATGTAAGCTATAGCTTCGGTTGGTTTTAGCTAGATAATAATAATATCTAAGAAAACTATCCAAAGGAATAAGCTTCATACAACACACACACATAGATCTTATCCAATCCTAAGGGATAAATATCCCAAGATGAAAGCTGTTACGTTCCAATAATCGTCGGTCTATGCTCAATCTGAACTCTCTCCACTCATGTCTACTGCATCAGCATAACAATTACACGGAGCTTAGGTGGCTGGAATGCAATGCATAGCTCATACACTACACCCTTCATATATTTATACCCCTCTTGCCTTGTACATGGGACACAACATGTACACAACTAAAATCCTCCAAGTTTTAGCTGGTCGTCATGCACATGACATGAACACACACAAAAACACAAGATTGGATATGCATTCCCTTCCTTCCCATCACAATCACAGAGAGAGAGAGAGGGCTCATCTTCTTCCCATCTATCCTTGCCTGAGTGTCTGGGTGTTGTATCTGTAGCTACAGATTGTAGGGACACGCACTCAATGTAAACCCTTTAGCCAATTTAGCAACTCAAGGAGTGAAAGACAATGAAAACATTCAAGGGAGGGTCGCCGTGATGAGACTTGGATTACATGTTTTGTATGTATTCTTATGCTGATACTCTTCCTCTTCTTCTCAATGTACATTCTATGAAGTAAGAGTGAGCGCAATTTCATGTTGTACCAAACACACAGGGAGAAGCTCAGGTTGAGTAAACGCCAAGTCATTCTCTTGTTCACTCTCTCTCTCTTCGTCTCTTGGTCGACTTTCAAGGGAAATTTTCCAGAGTACTATGATATGTGTGCGGTTTTGTGCTGGTGTATTGGGAATTCAGAGCCCGTGAAATTTTCATGTCGAGACACTACAACTTTTACCGCAAAAAAAAAACTTTTTTCCCAACCAGAAAAATTAAGGTTGCCACGCAAAACTCAACTCAACTCCACTCAACCTACCAACCAATGGACAAGCAGTCTTTCTCTCTCTACTTTCACCTTACCAAGTAGAAAAAAAACGTACAACTAATGTACTTTCAAGTGTATAAGCTTCTGTTGCAAGCATCAGCTTTACAAAACGTCAGCCAAGTTGAATTGAATTCATCTTCCTTTTCTTTTTTGTACACAATCTTTTAATTCATGAAAAATTTCATCTTTTCTAAAATATTGTACAGTTTCTTTCAAATTTTTGATATTTGTAAAAGATATCACAATTCGTTTGTAGCAATTAGTTTGTAGAATAATGTTAAAATACAATAATTAAAATGTTAAATGTAGTAAAATATGATTAAAAATGATTATTCTATTTAAAAATAACAACTCTAATATCTGCAGACAACCACCATGTGACTCCTCATTTTCTGACAAGAGACAAGAGAGCCACCCCCTACAGTTAAAATGTCTTTTTTTTTTAAAAAAAAAAAAAAAAGGGAGAGGAAAGCATGTGAGTAATTGTGGAGCATGAAATTGTGGATGGCCATGAAGCTGAGTAGCTCTGACTTGTTCCTCTACAATTTGAGTCATAATCATAGCCCATTTTCTTCCTTTCCAATGAGTTGAATCACTAAAGAGAGTTAATGTGAAGTGGGGGGAGGAGAGGGAAAGTATATCAAATTCAAAACCGCTAGAAAAAAAGAGAAAGTAAAAAAGGGAAAAAGGGAATAGTCCTTTTTGAAATAAAATGAGATAATAACCCTTACAGTTTTTACATGTACATAAAGTGTATAGACTTATACATTACAAATGTATAATAACAATAATCATAATCATATGGATGCTGGCGGGAAAAGTGACGAGAGAAAAGACTGGGCTCTCTCATTCCTAGCTACGTCTATTCTTCACGATTATATAAAATTGTACAATTGATAAGAGGGATAGGAAGACGGTGATGATGACAGAAATGGAGAGAACTTGGAGGAGTACAGATATGTAAGCCTACATGATATGTACATGCCCACACAAACACAGAAATGGATTTGCTCATCTCAACGAGCTAACCGTAGACTAATACGCTCATGAATGAAGATGTTATGAACTGAGATGTGGAGATATTTTAAGAAATGGAAGCCATTCTACAGTCTCTCTCTCTCTTATACAACTGTCCTACAGGACAATAGAGGAAGAGCTTGGGCTATTATTTCTCTCTATTTTTTTCCCTCTCTCCCTCTCTTCATATGGGGGTGCATAGAAATATATACAGATAGGAGCAGATCAGACTAGGGAAAAAAAGCCGGGGGAGGACTGCGGAAAGGGAAAGTGATATATTAAAAGAATACAAGAGTGAAATAATTTGCGAGAAATGGAGTGGAAAATGATTGCTCGATCACATACACATTCACATGCCGTACTTATATCCCCATGCTTGCAAGCGGCGTTAAAGCCAAACCATTGAAGAAAGCGAGAGAGAAAGGAGAAAAAAAAGGGATTCCTCCCCACATCCTTCTTACATAGAGAGAGAGAGAGAGAGAACCAAATCTCTATACTCGACAAGTATTTTTGGGCTACAATGCACAAACACGTACACACACACATGTACATGTATTAGCTCCCTCACACTAACCCTATACACTAGCTACCCTTTACGCTTAACACAATACATATTGCCCCCATTGCTACGTGTACAATGTACATAGATGTGTACCTATTTTCTATATTAAATGGGGGTAGGTTTTTCTTTGGCTATAAAGTGTGTATCAAGTGAAGGGAAATGGTTTCATTGAAAATATTTCAAAGATGTTTTTTTTTCTCGTACAAAATTCCTCACTCATTGGCTCTCTACTCTGGCTACTCATTCTTTCTCTTTTTTTTTTTCTTGTGAGAGGATTCAAGATGAGAATGTTCTTTTTTGGGGATTTTTTTTCTAACAAACAAATATTTCTTTTTACAGGTTTTCCTTTGTTACATTTCCAGATAGTAATTTGTATTTTCTTGTATTTCATTCAAAGGTCAGAGAAAAAAGCGAGAGACAAGTAATTGGAAGAGAAAGTGTAGAAAGGGGAGCTAGAGCTGAAAAAAATCTTACGTAGACACAATGATTATGCATAGAGTCGGTATGTATAAAAAAAAAGTTGAAAAAAGGAGAGGGGGCCATTTATAACATTTAACCATGGAGAGACTGTTGAATCAAAGTGTTACGATAATTTTCTATAGATCCTCTTTCTATCCAATCGTCTCATATCTCTTTTAGAAGAGTAAGGCTAGTTCTATCAAATAAACTCGTGATGGATATATAATGCCCTTGTAAACCATTCAAAGCGAAATCCACTCAACAACCCCCCCCCCCTCAGTCCTCCTTTGTACTTTTTTTCCTTTTCTCTGTATGTACTATGAGTAGAGAGTGTAGAAAAACATTTTTTTTGGATATCAATGAAATCTCTACCCCTATTTTTATTCCTATCAATTGTACTACTCGCATCTCATTTGACTTGAACCACAAGAAAGGGAAAATCTTTTGGCCATCTTTATAAAGTCATGAAATGCAATGACTCTACAGATAATGCTGGCTTTGGTTTCCATTAAATTTCAACTGGAGCTTTATTCTCCTTGCATACACATGTATGTATGTATGTATATGTACTATAGTCTATAGACTATAGTCTTATTCTTATCGTACATCCTTTCCCATCCATTTCCTTTCTCTCATTTTTTTTCTCCTCTGTTTTAGAGTCCTTGGGAAAAAAGAGAAAGGAGAAAGACAGGAAGTGATGGCTATAGCCTACTGGCCAATGATGCAGTCAACAGAGAAAAAAAGAGGGGATGCAAGTGTGATATGTAAGTTATAAGGGGAGGGAGAAGGTGTAGATGATACATGTAGCCTACCTTCCTTACAATTCCCGCCTGACTGGTGAGTTGTGAAAGAATTTACGATAGTTTACAGCTCTCTTAAGAACCATTATTCAGACAAAGAAAACTTTTTTCAATCTCTGAGAAGAAGACTTTTTCCCCATTTACAAACGTTCATACTTGTACAAGTGCTCCTCAGCTCACCTCCACACACACACACACGTACTCCAACGACAACATGTAAGGGAGTTGTAAGGGAGGTGGAGTCTATATCCATTATTTTATGTGTATAGAATGTATGCATGCAACCCACAAAGAAAGAGAGAGACAATATCCAACCAATTTCGTTTTTTTTTCTTCTCAAGTCCCAAAAACTTGCTCCTGTATCAGTCAATGGTGGCTAGACTATGCATGTAATGTTTGTGTGTGTGTACATGATAGCCTTGGGTCTGTTCTTTTTTTGGGACAGAATAGAAATTGTGGGTTATAATAAATATATATAAAATATAATGTATTACACTGTTCAACTTACGAGCCACCCCAAAGGATAGCTTTAGCCTTCCTTATTTCATGATGCTCACCACCACCACCACTACCTACTACTACCCTTAGCCAACTAGAGTTATAATAGGAGGCCCAACATGACATTATCAACATGAACAAGAGAACAGGACACGAAACACAATTTTATTCTTCGTCTTCCTTCGTCTCCTTTCTTTTTTTCTCTCTTCCTTGTCTCAGTTTTATATGGGGAGTATATGTGAAATGCATGCTACAAAATAGTTCATTGTTCCTACATCACCCCCGTGTAAATACTTGATATATATCTAACAACTCTCTCTCTCTCTCTCTCTCTCTCTTGTCTTTCACCATAGTCTTAATGTGCACTCAGTACCATGGACCTTGTTGTGGCTCTCTCTTTTTTTACAAGGAAGGACAAACAACATACGAATTGCATGATATCAACCGTATAATGTAACAACATCGCATGAGCTACCCTTTGCTATCTACCATGGAATCGTAGTCAGTCTCTCTCTATATTAACTACAACTTACACTGTTCGTTACATGATTCTTTCTCTCTCTCTCTCAAGACCTAAAAAACAGGAGAATGGATTGACACATGATACACTCATGTCGGTTTGTAGTCTTTACAATGTTTTTTATTTTTTTGCGGGGGAAATATTGGTGAGATTATTTCATAAAAATTTATACTCCCATTTTTAATTCATAACATACACAATTACAGATAATACACATATATGTATGTGTAATAAGTAAGACAAACAATTGTGGAGTTGGAGAGTTGTTCCAATTAAAATTTCAATGGGGTGGGTAGCTTAGTAGAAAATTAGTAGTTGGGTTTGTTTCTATTATATAATTATTATTGCATTCCTTAAAATCCTCCCAGCTGTAATACTAAACTAGATGAAGAGATTCATGAAGAATGGATGATGCATGGAAGACAAAAAGACCCAAAATTGTGCAATAATCCTCAACATCTTGTTCATAATGAAGGGTTGAGAAATGTCATGTGTACATGTAGGACTACAATTTACCTTTTATCTATCCCGTGTCACATGACACCCTTCATATCTGTACAAATACTCGTACAAAATATTTCAAAATGCTCTTTAGTCAGAAGGGCACTTGATTATTCATAATATTATAAAATGTACAGTTTATTTTTTTTATTACATTACAAGTACAACAACTTTATAAAATTCTATAAAAAATACAATTCTACAAGTACGGAGAAAGTACCAAGAGTTTTTTTTTGTGGTGCTTTCATGTAGGAAGTGGGCAAGTGTAGGTACGTAAAAATAGAAAAAAAAGTTGAAGGGTTTTAAAACCATCGAGTGTTAGGTTTTTGAGAATGGCATTTTGTCGCATGTGATGGATGGATTCTCACTGGGACTCGTACTTGAACGTTCAAGTAGGAGTACCAGTTAGTGGTTACCTTTAAAACCTATCAGTTTTGCTTTTAATTATTCAGTAGCCTCTCTCTCTCTGCCATTTTCCTTCGACTAGTTACTTGTAACCTCCCAACCACCAAAGTATTATATAGTGAAGGAAAAGGAAAAAGTTTTTCTTGCCAACTTAAGTGGTTTACCAAATTACATGCACACTCCTAGCACAACATCAACTACTCAAATGTAGACCTGAATGTTTAATTGAATTTGATCTGACGATTTTTAAGTGCTTCTCATCTCTATCCCTTCTACGTTAATAAATGTTAACCAAAAAAGGAAACTTTTCTTCTCTCTCTCTCTCCCTCATCATCTCTACGATGATTAGATAAAAAAAGAGGACAAAAAACGGGGGGCTATGGCTATGGATATGTATAGTTTTATAGTTAAAACCCCATAATTCTATCATGGCTTGGTCTCTGTATAAAAATACACGTTAGGTATGTACATTCCATGTCTCTTGTCAACATTCGACAGTAAACTCAACTCCCTTTCTCCAACATTCCCCCCCTCTGGCCATAGTCACCGAGGTTTCATTTGCAGGAATGAACAGGGGACGTTTTTCAACATTTCAAAATTGTCGACATTTTCTGTGTACATTTGGGTAATTAAATGTTCACTATATAATTATATTGCGGTTTTAATTTTATATAAAAGTACAAATACGTACATATATCTATCTAGCTTTTTCTAATTGTAAACTTACTTTCACTTTTTTTCTACATTTTACAGATTTAACTATCAGTATAGTCTCAACCACATTGTTCAAGCTGAAAATGTACAAAATTGAACATTTTTTACTTTGGGAGATTCAGTTTTTTTCATTTGATTTTAATTTGGAATTGTTTTTTTGAAAAAATATTGTGTATTTGTAATTAAGTAGAGTTAAAATTGTTTTTTTAAGTTTAAAATTGAAGATTTTTTGGTTGTGTTGCGCAGAGCATCATATCAGTGTAATTTATGTCTTTCTTCACAGCAAATTTTCTTGGAGTCAAACTCATTAGTGAGATTGCGTTCTCGTACAGTTAAAAGGGGGGTTGGGGGAGGTGGAGGGGAGTAGAATTTATTGAGTAATAAAATCAAAATAAATTGAACAGAAAGAACTGATAAGGAATAAGGTATAAGAATTTTTAACAAATGTCATTTCACATGACAATGTTCTCATACCCTTCACCCAAAACAAGATTAGGATGAACCCCAAGACACCCCAAGAAAATGTTATCTTGTTTTTTCAACCCATGGAACATGCAACCCTCAACCGGAGAAAGAGAAAGTACGAATTCATTCACGAGTTTAATTTTTTGGTTTTTAATTCAACTCTTTTTTTTACTCTACTTTTTTAAATACATAATTGAATCAACATTTATTTTGTTTTCTTAGATTTGATGAGATTCTACAAATAGAATTATTAAAACTATTTTTTTTTATAAAAAAGAAAGACTTTTTTTTACATGGGGAATGCATTCTTTTGAACATAAAAAAACTTAACTTTTATATTCTCACTTTCACAAAAGTTCTTCTTTTATAGAGAAAGAGAGAGAGAGATGATGCAAAAGGAATGTTCCGATCGCATTGGATTTGTTTTAACGGAAGCGCACCCTAGAAGAATTTTCCAGTTCCAGGAATTTCTCTGGATAACCCGTGAGCAGAGATGATGGCATGGGGGTACCCTCCCGTGAGAGTTTTTGGGTACTTTCTCTGGGTATTTTATTATGCTCTGACCTCTCTTGATAATTTGGAGAAAATAGAAGAAAGTGGTAAAATTTTGCACCATTTTCGGATTTAAAAATCCCCAATGTGAGTAAAAGGCTCTTTCTTGAGTACATAAAAGTGAAAGCATTGAAATTAAAAAATGAATGACTTTCTTTTTCCTGCCTTTACATGACAAGTTTCAATTGTTACCATGGTCACAAGTACAAGTATTAAAATTTCAGGAGAATAACAAGAATCATTTTAGTTTTTTTTTCAAATGTTTACGTAGAACCCATGATCATGGGTCATGCACTCATGAGTCCCCTACATCTTGTATTTTGCTTCAAGAACCAATAAATTTAATTGTAATTAAGTTAATCATGCTTATTTATTGTGCCAGCAGGTGAAAAATTATTTTTAAAAGTGTTGATATTTTGCAAAGAAATTTTTCAGTCATTTAAAATGTTAATAAACGTTATTGGGGTATCAAAACCCGTAATTTAATTATTTTTTGCATAAATTGTCATTATAAAAGAATATAAAGCTGTTAAAAATATTAAGACTATTTACATGGTATTCTTCTATTGAAAAATATTTTAGCTAATGATGATTTAAAAGTCTCAAGAGGCAATAAGGTCACAAATCTTTTTGTGCTTTGTCCAATGGTCTACTTGACATTGCCTGTAATAAAATAATAAATGATTAATTCCAAAATTTTTATTTTTTATTCAAAAAAGCGTTCAAAAAGAACAATTAAAGCTTTACCTTCCACAATACCACTCATTCTTGCACCTCGAACACCGTTTGACCGCGATCTCCCCACATTTTGCACATTTAGATGGCGGAAGGACTGCCTCAAAAGCCTCAAAATTATACGTTGTAGATAATCTACAAAAGAGAGAGAAAAAAACAAAAATGTGTACAAGAGATAATTAGTTTAAAGATTTTTTAGAGGCTCTTATCTTGTCTCATTTAGATGAATTTGTATACATAATCAACATAACCAAATTCATGTATAATTTATCTCTATCTCTACATCTCTACATACAAAATGTTCATTATAATTATAAACCTTGTAGCTTTTTGCATTCTCGTGTCTCGTGACGGGGAAATGAGTTCATGGCGATAAACTTCCATGAGTTTCTTAAAATCTTTTTTGATGGCAGTCTCCAAATTAGGCCTCAAGGGTGAAAGAATTTCAATTATAATGGGAGATTTTGCAGGAGGAGCTGGACAATTCCCAATAGCCAAATTGTCAAGCCATCTTTGAAAATTGACCAAGACAGGGATTTGATCCACAGCAACTTCATGTAACATTGGACGCAGTCGGAGTAATTGATTCTTTCGAAATTCATTTAGATCATAATTAGCCAAAACAGTAGAGCTGCTCAGTACTAAAGAAAGAGAGAGAGAAAAAGTAAATATTAGTTTATATTCATGTATACTCAAATAGCTCAAATATTTGTCATGACATGACACAACACAATCAAACTTATGTACATTTGACCAAGGCTCTACAACAAATGTTGGAAAAGCCTTGGATTTGACTCAAGAGAACCAATTAATCATTATGTTTGATAGCCATAGAAAATTCTCAATAAATTTGTGTACTACCTAAATGGCTCTAAATGAGTGTGGGAGGTTCTGTTTGTTCAGTTCACTAAAGATTTATTTGTTTGTTGTAATTTTCTATCCTACTATTTTAATGTCTCTACAAAATATAAATAATGATTAATGATTATGTGTTCAATAAACATAAAGCACTGAAAAAGATAATATGATGACTCTTACTATCTCTCTCTCTATCCTCTTTGCAATTTTGTGTACAATATAAATAAATTCTCACTCCTTCTCCTTCCTTCCCTCTCTCTCTCTCTCTCTCTCTCAAGAAATTCAATGCAGTTTTACACACCGTCCTGCGGCATGATCTCTATAGGGAATAGTACATATAACTTGAGAGCTCAAGCTATTATGTACATCTCTATAAAATAATACTCTTCTATACAAAGACGATGCATGTAAAGAACTTCGTAATATGTTACAAAATGTCGAGTTAATGGTTAAGTCTATGGCTATTACATATAGACAAGTGTGTGTATGTATGTTGTACAAATATAAATACGGGCATCGCACTATGACCCCAGGAGAATAGAATTGGTCACTTTTGTACAACCATGGCAAGTACTACAGATACACTATAGTGGATTAAAGCCATACATTCATGGTAATGGAAAAGGAATTACGTTGGTAGAGTCCGAGCCAAGCTTGAGCTTCAATTTTTCCAATGATCATCCTATCCTGCGGCTTCCTCTCAACCCAACTCTGCTCATCACAGTTATACTCTTGCTCTCCACCATTCACAGACTGTCGTAACCACGGTTTTTGAAGGAGAATCTCACTCAGAAGCATTGGCGTGTCCGAGGAAAGAATGAGACGAGGCGTCACTTCACCAGCGACACTTGAAATAAAGTACATAATTTGTTTTATGAATCCTCAACTTTGATAATATAATCACTCTCTCTCTCTCTCTCTCTCTCTCTCTTCAACATGGGTGTACATAATAATAAGATAATTTAAAAATGAACATTATAATCTAAAATGAAATGGTCTCCTCCCCTCCTCCCCAACTTGTATTATATAAAACTGTACTCATTTAAAATCTTCTTTTTAGGATGCACTCTTAATTCTCCCTAACGATCCTACTTGAGAAAAATTATATTTTACAAGACCAAGATGTGTACACTTTTGCCAAAAAGCTTGACTTTTTTTATAAAAAAAGCCAAGTAAATGGATGAGGGGAGAGGGGTAAAAAAGTAACAAGTTAAATATCCTTTCTACCTTTTTCCTTGGTCAGTCACCGGCTTATATTACATCATTAGAAAATCTAATGACATTCATTTTTCAAACCCCTCGGCTCTACTACCACTACAACAACATTGAGTAACTAAAGCCACTTTTAGGGGAATCAAAAGTCTGTAGTTTTATAGTAAAGTATATACAGCGTATAGTGTAGAGTATATAATATCCCTAATAATAATAAGTAGCTATCTATTAACTGTACAAGACCCTTATGCTCAAAAATACTGCAGTCACTTTTGTGTAGACGACAGTCTGAGCTATGATTACGACTTTTCTCTCACTTTTCCACTCTAAGACTAAAGACATGATATCAAATGAGAGAGGCCTTCTACAATGGCCATTTCTGTCATTATAATATACTTTACATTATTACTATTATTATATTACTAAATATTCTCTCTCTCCTACTCGAGAAACAGAGCATTATTTATAATTATTATTTACAAAGTGTTAAATTATCATTTTCCTCTTTTTCTAAATTTATCTTTTATTTTGGGCGAAATTTCATGTAGCCTATTTGTACTTTGAAAATTTAAATTGTCATTTTAACTTCTCTTTCCTCAAATCATTTGTAATTTCAAATTAAAATTGTTGAGAGTGAAGGAAAAAAACAAAAAAAAGAATTTTGGTGATTAAAATTCTCAATAAATAGAAAGTAAAAACAATTTTCAAGTACTCGTTACAATTTTCAAGAAAGACCAAATCAATTTGAGAAAGTCCATAAATTAAATTTAGCAATTAATTATTGTTGATGACATGGAGAGAGAGTGATCATGATGACACATAGCATGTACATATATATTCATTTAATAAATTGAAAAAAAAATCATGAGACGATAAATCATGGAGAGAAAAATGACGTTTTGGTATAGAAAGAGAAAAAAACAATTTGGCTTACTTGTCCAAATTTTCAATAATGTAGCGAAGGCAGCTAAGCGCCTTGAAGGAAATTTTGAAACAAATGTCTTTGGACTGATCTCTTAAGACAGACTGTTCTGTCACCCCAGGATTCACGAGCTCCTTGAGTGGCCCCCTGGAAGAATATAGACAAGAGAGATGAGAGAAAATTTTCATTTGTAACTTCTCATTTTGTATGGAAGGGAAGTCATGATAAAGTTGAAAATTTAATCATCTAATTAACCACACTTTCTCTCTCTCTCAATTTCTTCTACATTTCATACATACATTTTAATATATATTTGATGAGAAACTTTCTCTCCATTGCAATAACATATAAAGAGCACACCCATCTGAGTCAACGTCAAGACAAGTCAAAGAGGTTCAACCAAAATTGTATTTATGTAAGCGTAAAAAAAACTAGAGAGAGAGGAAGGAAAGGGAAAGGAAACTGAGATGTGATATTGACCAAGAGTAAATTGTGAGTAAGAGTAAATTAAATCCTTGAGTGTTTCCTATAAGATTCTTCTCGTCATATATCCATACATACGAGTACAACCACACATAAAGTTATGGGATGGATGAAGCAATGAAAAATAGTGGGGTCAAAATATATGATACTATTGGATTCAAGTACATGGGTACATATAATATTATTAGTAGTGCGTAATAGAGAGAAAGAGAGAGAGAGAGGGAAAAAAATAGCATACGTTGCAAGAAGAGTATTAAGAGAGTGAAAGCAGTAGTCAGTGATGTCGAGTACAGTATCTCCAAGAGTTTCCGCGGCGTCTGGATGATATAGAATTGTCTCGATTAGATTGATGCAAGTAGCCTCATGGTACAGGATAGTGTAGATGGAGAAAGTACATTGCGGATTTTCTTTCATCAGTTCAGAAAAGACAACATCTCTCCACAACTCCACCAACACCAAGTCATGAACCAAGACTGGGAGCTGTGAGAAGAGAGAAAAAAAGAGAAAGTAAAGGTAAAAATACATGGGAGAGAACGAGTATATATCATATCAACAACATTTTTAGTACATAATGCAATTTATTATTTCATGCCTTCCTCCCCCTTCTTCCCCAATAGTTTACCAAATTCCATTTCATACATGTATCATCCAACACAAGGATTGTTACCTCAAAACTACTACTACTACCTTTGTGTGTAGTAGTAGGACTGAGAGTAGAAATAGAAATTTTGAGTCCCCCCCCCCTTGGAACTTGAGTACCAACCATGGCCATGGTAGAGAATCTCTTTGGTTCATTTTCTTCCACTCTTTTCTTTACATTTACCTTTCCATAAGTGATGAGAGTTTCTTTGACAGTTTCCTCCCGGTCTGAAAGGGCCTGGACGATCGCTTGAACTGTCAGCTTTTCAATTCGATCGTGTTTTTCAAGCCACCTAGAAAAAACATGTACAGAAAAAAAAGACATGTAGAAAAAATAACAAGATGAGACTATCTACACTTTTCCCCATTTTCTCTCTCTCTTAGTGTGCCTTGTACACTAGGGCTGGACTAGAAGAATAGTTATCATGAGAGAGAGGGAGAGAGAGAGAGAGAGAGAATATATATATTACATGACCTTATAGTAATAATATTATTATTGTTATTATAGATGGGTCACATCTATAAAAATACATATGTAAAGTATAATAATATATTGTTGATATGTATCTTTTAAATTTTACACAATACATATAAAAAAATTCTCGTCCTCATCCTCCAAGTCTTACACTACTGATATGCTTTACTTATCCTTATTCTTTTTTTTTGGTTGTATCCTCAAAAAACTAAATCACTTTCACCTGACACCATGCCGTGCCCTGAATTTTTTACTTGAAAAAAGAAACTCTCAAAAAAAGTTCTCACCGCACTACAAGTAACAAGAATCCTAACTGAGCTTTACTTTAGATAAAAGAGAAGAAGAAAAACATTTATTACAAAGAGAAAGCTGCTTCGCTAGCTCAAATTCCATCCCCTCAACTTTTTTTTAATGCTGGTCATCATCAAAAGAAGAATGATATAGGTTGTGTGTAGTTTGGTGGATTAGATTAGACTCTCTCTCTCTCTCAAAACATTTGTGTGTACATATGATTTTTTCTCTAGTTGTATCAAGAATAAGTAGCGTATATCTGTGTAGTCAGCAATAACGAGGGCACAAGGTGAGAATAATAAATAGTGTGGATTTAAATACTTTTGTAAAATTTAGCTAGTAGCGAATAGCAATGTACCGTAATGATCCCAACTCTTCTGCTGTGGAAGGTTCAATCGCTTGAACATAAGCTTCTATCTCACTTGGAGTGAGAACATCTTGACGAAAATCACTCATTTTCTGTTTAAAAAATCTTTCCCTTCTGGAAGGAGGATGGGGAAAAAAAGTCTCCAAAATATTTATTCTAATTCACCACGCACAACTCCCTCCCTTTTTTTTACTTTGTAAAACTAAAACGCAATGGCACAAAAAAAATATCACAAAAAATGATTTTTTGTTGAGGAAATAAACACCGAGGGAGAGAAAATACTCGTTGGATGGAGAAGAGAAAATTTTTGTAGGCTTGAGGATGATTCAAGAGTTCGTGTTGTCGTCGTCCCCGTAATTGTCAGTTAGCCTTGATAAATTCAAAGCCTTTGCTCACTCCTTATTTTCAACTTTTTCTCATTCTCCTCACTTACTTCTTACTTCCTTGCATGTTTCTCTTCTCTCTCCTCCTCTGAGTCTGGCTGATTCTTTTTTAGAGTAAAAAAAAACTTGCACACACACACACAAGTTTTGCCATTAAGATTGTTTGATCTATTTTGGTTGTCATGGTAAAGGCGCCTTGTATTTAACTAAAGTTGAAATATTTTTTTGAGAGTTCTTTTCTTATATTTTTTTTTATATAATATTGTCATTCCATTCTCCTAGTTTTGGAATATTATTATCCATCTTAATCCCTATGAAATTGTACATGTAAAACTTTTATTCCCGGCCCTCACAAGTTGAAATGCAACTCCGTGTAGAAAAATGTCCATTATTAGCATTAGGCGGATCCAAAATATAATTATTGTGGGTGGTGAAAGTACACAAGTGTAGCATATGTGTTGAAAGTACCCATTTATTGCTCTCTTTTTCTTTTTTAAAGAAAAAAATTGTGAAAACAAGTTATTTTTCTTCCTTCACTTTCTCTTACTTTGGGATAATGAAGTAGGAGAGAGAGAGAAAGGGGGAGGGGGGAGCACGTAAATTTCATATTTTTTCCTCACTTACTTGTCCCATTCACAGTTGAGGCATGCAATGTAAATGCAAAGTTGTTGTTATTATGGAGAGTACAGTTTTAGAAATGCAAGGTGTCATTAATCCTAGGGAAAAACAAGGAGTCTTCTTGTTTTCTCTCTCTCTCTCATGTTGACAGAAGGGAGCGAGGGACTTTTTGCTGACAGTGCTAAAAATATTGCTGTTGATAATAGTACCTAGACAGTCTGTGTATAATAGTAAAAGACTTTCTCCTTTTTCCTTGTATTTCCTTCTACTGTATAATTTGCTTTGTTGTCTTTCCGCCCTTTTGTTCTCTGTGGAGAAGGAACGTGACTTGGGAAGATCGACACTGTTTCATGTTTCCAATTTCTATGTTTATAGCATTAATTACTCTGTACAAATTCCTAATACATCCTGGACTTTCTCTCTCTCTGTCTCTCTTTAACAATACCTTATGTTACTTTTTTTGTACTCTTCAATTACGATTCTTTCTTTTTTTCTAAATAAAATCTTTTCTTTCTTTTTTTCTTTCTTTCTACAAAATTTTGTAATTCCTTTTGTTTAATTTTTAATTCAACTATGGTACATGTTCTATTGTGAGTGAGGAGAACCATTTTATTTTTTCGACAAGACAACACATTTTTAAATGGAATTTTCATGATACAATTAACAGAGAGAATAGAGCTAGATAATTTTAAACATGAAAAATACCAAAAACATTTATATTCATGTTTTATTCTTGTTTTTTCTTTTCTTTTCAACACAAAAAAATGAAAAATATATATATTTTTTTATATTTATTACCCAAGGGTAACATTTTGGCACACAAAAAAAACATGTAAGCAAAATTCCCCCCTTTCTCTTGCTTTTGTTGTACCTTGTCAAAAATTCAGAGAGAGAGAGAGAAATGAATTGTTTCGTTTTCTTTTTATAATTTTAGATATTTTCGAGAAAGTAAACAAAAGGGCATCTGTAGAGAAAGAAAGAGAGAGAGAAAGTGGCTATGCTGCATCAACTGTTTTTTTAGAATCAATGAACATGCTACGACTATCTATGTTATGTACACACACACACACAGACCTACTAAATGAAACACTAAAAAAAGGTGCACAGTGTAAAGATAGACGTTCAGCCAAAAATATATAATAGTTTTAGTTAAAGAGAGAGAGAGAGGAAAATAATGCGGGGGAACCATATTCTATAAACATTGAAGCAATGCTTGTTTGTTCTTCGTCCTAGTTTTTTTTTGGTTTTTGTTTGGAGAAATATTTTTCTTGTTATTAAAGTTCGCCCCCCTCAAAAAAAGAAACTGGTGGTCTTTACGTGGTTAGCCGAGAGACACTAAGTGTATGGATTTAGATATGAGGAAAAAAAATTCCATCGGTTGGATAGTGCCATTTGAGTTCATTTATAAAACCCATTCCCCCTCAGATTTTCTTCCTCAGTGGCTCCTCTCCCGTGATTTGGACCATTTTTGCGTCAGTAAAATTCAAAGGAGAATCCCCTCCGGAAATGGCTACGAATTAGGAATGAAGGACGGAGTCAAGATGAAGATATTTGAAATTATTTTTCAAGTTGAAAATACACAACAAAAAAAAACGTTAGGGTGTATCTCTCTCTCTTGATATAATTTATATAGACTTTCTCTCTCTTTCATTTAATATACTTTAACTTTTCTAGATTTTGTAAAACTCCAACTCAAATTCAAGCTCGTACTCCCACAACGTCCCAAGAAGCTCTTCCATGTTTTTTAAGAAGAAAAAGACATAAAATGCAAATCTTGTTGCTTTTTCTGTAGTAAATTAAATTAGGCAGACGCAAGAAATGGAAACACAGCCTCTTTTTCTCCCTCTCTGTCTCCTTCAAACTCCTCCGTTTAATCATCGCAGGTGTGTGTACATAAAAATGGATATAGAGTCCTTTATAGCAAGTTGTAGTACATAGTACAAGTTTATAGAGAGGGGAAGGGGGAGTGGGGAGTTGTCTTTTTTTGAAACTTGAGTTCTACCTTCTTTTACAATTCCCGTAAGCGTATAACTAATACACACAATCTGTCTGCTTCAGTTTTATGTACAAGAGCTCTAGTTCTCTCACAAGTCTAATAACATTGAGAGAGAGAAGGTTGGATGTATAATGAACTTGGACGGCAAATGAAATGTTCCATTTACATACATGGCCTTTATGCATTCAAGAGAGAGAGAGAGGAGGAGAAAGTAGCAAAGTGAAAATAAGAAACAACAAATTTTCTTTGATGCTCTCCATACATGTACATGTATCTAGTCTTATGTAATCTACTCCTTGGGAAAAAAAATCATTCCATCTATTCTCTTTCTTTATTATAAAATTTTCAATTATTTTTTACTTTCTCTCTCTCTCTCTTTTTATCAAAATCTTGTATTTCTCGCTCGCTCCCTAAATGCACAAATTTTTGTACTTGTACATCGTCAAAGTTAAATAATAAGGAAACTGGTCAATTTTCTTGAAATTAAATTGTTTTTCCTCCATATTCCCACAATGCTACTATGAGTCATTTTGCTTTTTTTTTAAAAAAAAAACATGAATGTACTTATATCTACAAAAATATTATGCTAGACAATTTTAAGTAGGTTAAATGTTTGAAATGACAATATTAGTAAAAAGATGTTAAACAAAGACAAAAAAAAATAAAACTAATGCATAGTTTTCATCTCCCTTCCTGTTTATTATTTTAGTTGGCATGCATAGTTTAGCCAACATTAAAATTCAACGTTTCATGCATTTATCCCCGTGTATTCATGAGGGACTATAAGAATAAATGAAAGTACTTTTTTTTACCCACAATTCCATTTAACAAATTACAATTTTCTAGAATCTAGTCCAAACATGTAACATGTACTCCTGTACTTTCACTCTCATGTTTTGTATCTTTTACTTTAAATTCTATTTAGCCCAGTTTAATTTTAGCTCTCGCTCAACTCACTCAGACTAGGCTATCATGTAAATGTGCCATGATTACAATTTCAAATGTCAGTTTGGTTATTATTGTTGTATTTTAATTTATTTTAACTCTCCAAGTGGAATTAACGGCCAAAAAACTCATAATTTAATTAGTGAGGCATGTAATAACATGGCTAATATAATTTTAATATTTAAAAGAAAAAAGAAAAGAAAAAAAAAGATTAATGGTTTTTTTATATATTCATATTCAGCTTTTCATTTGTAAACTTTAAGTCATAATATAATGTACATAAAACTATAGAAAGGAGGAAAGAAAAAGGGAAAGAGAAAAATGGAGGGAAATATTTTCATGTTGAATGCTTGACTGAATTATTGATTACAGGGTAATTTGTGCATAAAAAATGTTGCAAAACGATGTGAACACTAATTCCTTGTGTATCTACCCCTCTGCACCATTTAAAGGGATCTTATTAATGGGGGAAAGCATGAAAGTGGATAAACTTTCTCTGGCATGTGTTTACTACTATCCTACTATATTTTATATCCTTTTTCTTGGATCGCATATATATACCTAACTAAAGGAGGATATCGTGATTGCATATGTATATGTGGATGGAGATAGAAAAAAGTGGAAGAGAACGATGACAAGATGATAGAACCCTCCTTCACAATTTTCTTTGGTACTACACTCATACAGATACTCCTCCTCGGAAACTAGGAACTGGGGTAGGGTAACACTTGAAAAGTTTTCCAAAGCTTAGAGCAAAGAGCTTAATGAGAAAAGAAAGAGCTGTTTCTCCATAGGGAATAATTTTTTCCACAGACTTTTTCTTCTTGATCCATCTTCAGAGAAAAGAGAGAGAAACAGACGGTAGCACAAACATATGTACTCTTATACACATCCTCTCTCTCTCTCTTTGTCTATGAGTACAAAGAACGATACATGGCTTCAAAAAAAACATGTTTGTAACTTGCTTGTCTTCTCTCTCTCTCTGTAGACTCCTCTCCCTATCTATCTCTTCTGAGAAGTTTCCGGCTGTGGTGAAATCAAAAAGCAAACAAAAGTTTTCAAAACATCAAAATCTAAGTAATTCATTGGCTATTCAGGGGCTACCTTTTACCACACATTTTCTCGTCTCATTTAATTCGAGATAGCATCGAATTCCACTTACAAGTACTTCCCACATCAACAACAACTGAGGGGAAAAAAGTTTAGTCTTTTTCTTTTTTTACAAAAACAAACAATAATTAAAGACACAACATTACACCATTTCAAATTGTTTCTCTTTTATTTTTTTAGTACAAAATTGACTGTACAACTGACTTTGTAAATTTTGTTTGTCAAATATTTGGTGCTGTCATTTTATCAAAAAAAAACTTTGTTGTTTGTTTTCTTTTTTTTTATAAAAAAGGAGAAAGTCTAAATTGATACAAATAAAATGAAGTCTATTTTTATAAATTATTGACAATATTTTGAAAATATTACAAGTATAAATATAACATTGTCAAAAAAACATACACACAACTCTCTCTACGCTCTATACTTTTAGACATCTAAGAATGTTTATATTTATATATCAAGGAAATAAGGCGTATAGATGAATTACAAGGTTTGGAAAAAAAAATGTTGACAAGTTAAACTTTGAGGAAAACTCCAAGTTTCTGACTTTGAAGTGAAAATGTAAACTTTTTTTTTTGGTTCAAGAGGATGGAGAAGAGATAGAGAGAGAGAAAGCTACATGTAGAGAAAGTTATACGGGTATTGTATATGACCCAACATAGGATGGCCAGCTATAGCCCACGCTTTTCCATTAGGATTCCCTTGTGAAGGAAAGAGAGGGGGGAGGGGGGTTATAGGAGAAACTGCATGTTCATGTACATAGATGGAAGGCAAATAAGTTAGGGAGGGTTTTTAAACGAGAATTCCGCAAGATTTTGTGGAAGATAGAAGAGAGAGAGCGAGGGAAAGAGACGCAAAGCAAGAGAGAGCAAGAGCAAAAAAGAGAGAGGGGGGAAAGGCGCCAAGAAATAACCCGGGTATCTGATGTCTACAGTGGAGAGTGGTAGAGTGAGTGAGTGAGGAGGAGGTAGGTATAAAGTTAGGGATCTGGGGTGGTGTGTGGTGGTAGACCTAAGCAGTGGAAGAATAGACAAGCCCCGAAGAACTTTGAAGGAGTACGGGAGTGAGAGAGAGAGTATAAGCAGAGAGCACATAGAGTGACTACATCCAAAAGGTATTGTGAAGACTGGCAAGGTAGTTGGTTCTCATGCTTTTAGTCCCTCACCAGAGAAGCTTGGGTTGCCGCAGTCGATCGTCGCTTGCTCCCGTTTACGTTTATGTTGCTCCACTTATATATATTCCCCATGTTCATCCTTATTAGCCTTGCTAGTTTCTCTTCTTCATCCTTCTCATCGTCGTCGTCCTTGTCGTCGTCGTCCTCGTTTATCGAGTCAATAGCCAGCACAAGAAGAACAAGAAAACCCTCATTCTTCCACAATCTCTTCTCAGTCTCATGACTTTTCTTTACAATTTTTTTTGTCTTCTTTGAAGAGAGAAAAAACTAAAAAAGTGTGTACAAAAAAAGTTTCTTTTTTTTACTATGAAAAAAAAGTGAACAAGTGTATCTGTGTCCTACTACATACAACGTGTTTACTTTTGTGTGTGTTTTTAGTGTACCCACATATTTTCAATTTAATATTTTCTCTTGATTATCCACAGACGACAGTTCAATTGGTTGAAATAAAAAATTATCCAATTGAGAAGAGAAAGTCAAAAGAAGAAAAAAAATAAATTGTAAGGATTTCTCCATTTCAATTTATTTTTTGAGTTGACAAATTTTTATATATTTTTTTGTGTGGATTTCAAGGAAAAAAAAGGATCACAACTTTTATTCATCTGATCTTGTGACTACTGTCTAGTTGACTTGACTTGAAAACCTGTCCACCTGCCTACTCTTCCGTCTCTTGATTTTGAGTAAGGAGAAAGGCCTCATTTTGTGTTTTCCAACATTTTCTCTCTTCTACATTGAACAGATACAAGGTTTCATTTGACGGAGGGAAAGTTGGGGCTGTACTAATTAAGGGAGAGAGAGAGACATACAACAAATTATTCCATGTATTCAATGACCATTGACTTGAGACAGGTGGAAGGATAGGATCAGAGTCTAAAGAAAAGACACCATCGTTATTGTCAAGAGAAGGAAGACTCCTTTTCAAGTCAAGTTTGGCAGGAGTTTCCAGTTGAGAGAGAGAGAAGACCTTTTCCCTTTTCACTTTCTATTCATGTTTCTTTTACACTATTGGACCTCCTTGTGATATTATCATACGAGAATCTCTTTTTTCCCTCCACTCTCTCTCTCTATCCTTCTCTGTGTCTCTACGTATATACAAATCATCCATCAATCTACATGTAACATCCCCTATACAGATACACGTGTATAGTAACCTAACCACCATCACCTTCAATTATAAAGGAGGGAAAACTTACATACTCACATAAATTTATCCTTTCTCTCTCTCTTGTGAAACTTGAACTCGTCTCCCAAAAAAACTTGTACCACCACTACCAGCACTACTACATATAGCATACTCGTACTCAACTATCTCATAACTTTTGACTCGAGTGCTCAAGACAAGGGAAAAAAAGTGAGTTTTTTGGGGGAAACATAACACACACATTCAAGTTGGGTCAAGCGCACCATATTTCTCTCTTTTATACTTGTACTTTTACTCGTACTTTCACTCTTCCTTTTGTTAAAATACTACCACGTCCTTGTCGATAATATTTACATGCTCACCACCACCATCACCTTTTTCTGCTCTCCCTCCAAAATATAAAATCATGTGAACAAGGAGGGGGAAAAAATTGGAGAGACAAGAAAAAGGGGAAGAAAAAAGAAAAGAAAGACAAACATCGTTAGAATATTGACACTACAAGATTTGCAATATTTATCATTTCTTTGTGTCAACTCACGACGTCTCAACGAAAAAACGAGGACGGAGGAAAGAAGAAGGGCAACGTGTGTTATAATTTATTACTTCAATCAAGACCCCAAAAAGTGTACACTTTCTTTTGAGAGTCAAGACCAAGACAAAAAAAATTCTTTTTTTCTCTGTTTACTCATTGTCCATGACGGTGTGAAGTGAAAGAAAGGGGAAATAGTAACATCAGTACAGTAATGATAGAAAAAAAAGCAAAATTAATGTTCAAACATATGACAACTATAACTTAATATTTGTATATATCAAGCATGTACAAATTTTAGTGTTAGAAAGTAGAAAGTGTGTGACTCTCTTTCTGGCTGGCACTTTCATCCTTTGTCATATTCTGATAAATCCGTCGTGAGTAATATTGAGCAAAGTAAAACAAGCGCGGTGTTGAGTAAACAGAGGGAAAGTGTCTACAGTCTACAAAGTACATGCTATGCTATATGTACATATATACTACATATAAAACAAGATTGAGGAAATGTCAAATATCTCCATACCTGCGTATTACTGAAAAACACCATAAAATGAGTTGTGTGGCCACTAACTACCATCTCCTCTAATAATATTATTAGAGTGGCAGTGTCTATATCTAGAGAGAAAGTTTGAGTAGAGAAAGAATAAAGAGAAAGCAAGAGACATGTGCCGTGTGTGGATAGTTGATAGGTCAAAGTTTCTCTTGAACTCTCTCTCCTTCTCACATTCTATATAAAATTATATTCTTTCCATATAAAGAAGAAGAGAGAGAGACATTCTACATGGACATGGATTAATAGAGAAAATTAAATTAGTGAGACAAATGAATTTTTATCCTTGAGCTACTCTCCACATACATATCTAACCTAACCTATACACATACATATTGTATAATAGTGTATGGCCACAAGAGATAAACTATTTGTCTATGGAACAAGTTAGACTTACACACGCTACTCTTTAGCTTTTTTTTCTCTTTTTTTAAAAAAAGAAGAGAAAAAAAAGGATACATATCTATGAACGTTTTTTGACACTCAAATGACTTGAGCTACATCGTTCGAGCTTCTACTTAGCAACGCATACATATCAAAATTGTGCTAATAATTAAATATTATATACGTCAATTTCATGTGCCATTAAAGACGCTATCAACATATCATCAAAAAAAAAGACTATTGTTAGCTAGTTGAATATCATCTACAATCAAAATATTAAATCCACTATTCTCCCCCTCATTAAATAGAGCGTCTATATATCTTGAATAGAAAAAAATCTACAATACACTTGAAACGTTATCTACAATCTTTATATAAAAGTGTACACATACAGAAGAGTATGTTCTACAATGTAAAAATGTATTGCTCTTGTTCCTACTTTTGTTTTCTCAACCAACTCTTGTTCCCCTTGGTCATGACAGAGTCGTCTGAGTGAGTGAACAAGTTTTTTTTCCCCCTCCTCCTCGGCGTCTATTTTATATGGTGAAATTGAATGACAGTGAATCACCATGATCGGATTGACATTTGGAAAAAGGTAAGAGAGTTGCTCCTTTTTTGAGGGTTATGTGTTTGTAATGTTTTTATCGTAATCACTAAAGTTTATTTGCTATATGGATAGATCCATCTATTAGGTTGTTGGACAGGGCCAATGTTTTAGCTATAATTAGATTTTTTGAATGTTTTATTGCCCCCCCCCTCTCTCTCCTCCCCACTCCATATTCTCTCCCCCTCTAGTCTAATTTAGACAAGTACATGGCTGGCAAGTTTGTGTGTGTGTTATGTATATAGATAAAAAAGCTCTACTTTTACATCAAGTTAACTTTATTTTTTGTGTGTACATATTTATGTACATTTGGTGTATAAATAAAATAAAGCTGTAATGTCCAACCAACCGCCTGGTGTTTCAGGTGATTGGATGTGACAAGGTGCACTGGTTTTTAAACTATGAGATTTAGCACACAAACAACTTTATGTCTCTGCAGTGACTAGTTTTTATATATGTATTTTTAAATGTGTAATGTATACACATTAAAATTTTGAATTGCATGTCTTTTCTCTCTCATAGGTGACATTTAAAGAAAATTATAATCAACTGAGTTTTCTCCCCTCCGTGTAATTATGACGGACCTCCTAATCTACTTGTCATTATAGACAGCTCTCAAAAATATTTTTTAAAAACTAAGAGGGGTTTCGCGTAGGAATTTAAAAGTGAGACGATGGATTTTTAAAATGGCTATTCATTTTCTGTATTAAATCCACCATTTAAATAATATTATTATTATTTACAAACTTGGAACAGGAAGAGGAAAAAGGAGGTTTTTTTAGTGTGAGGCCATGGATTTTGTGTATAAAAATATTTCACTTTGTTATTTGTCAGGCATTTCCTAGAATGGTGTGTACTTGTCCGATAACTTTTTATATATGAAAGGGAAGGAGATGCGGGTGCGTAAATTTTGGTTGGTTCATTGAGTTGAGTTGAGAAGGAATGGAGGGTCTGGATAAAAAATGTAGAGAAGGAGAGAACATAAATACTTCACTTGGTGGGCGAGAGAGAGAGAAGAAGAAGAAGGTTGGAAGGTGAGGTATGTTGAGTGTGAGGATGGGCTTCTATTTGAAAACAAGAAGCTTTATAGACGATCCCATGTAAAGTTGTTGTCAGTTGATGTGGTTCTAGTGGAAGACAAGTGCTTTTACCCACTTTTACCACGAATTAGGATAAAGAGAGAGGTGAGATTGGAAAGTTCAAAGCCAGTGAGTCATGTACGGGTCATAGCATATTCTATTAGTTACTCCTCACATGCATAAGATTAAAATCGTCTTGACAGTTAATTAGACTCTAACCTAAATTCATGGTGAAGTAGGTCGGGGCTTTCCAATGTTTCTTTACCAATACCTTTGATCTCACTTCCTCCATTTTCTCCCCCTTTCTCTTTAGTCCTCTATATGAGTTTCTATTCCTATCTTTAAACATAATAATACACAAACATGTTTAGACTCTTGTTTCTGTCTCCAATGCCAATGTCACTACAATAGCCAGAGTCAAAGCCGAGGTTCCTTGAAAGTTTCAAGTGCACCATTTTGAAGAAACTTACACACTTTTATATATAGTCTTACGCATCGCATAAACCTTGAATATATATAAATGTATGTATAGTATAGTAAGAGAAAGGAGAAAGTCTAGAAAGTAGAAACTACAAGTTGAATGACAGTGTGCTAACACTTTCTAATTACGTGGTAAAGACATTCAGGTAATTTTCAATTTTGTATTGTACTTTCTCCAATTTTCAATTAGTTTTCTATTCCTTTCTCTTTTCTTTAATGAACAGCTGGGTTTTGTACAAATACTTTGTAATAGTAAAGCCACCACAAACACAATAAAAATTATTATGTCTTCTTTATGGAAAGCAGTAGGACGCTACGAGAGAGAGAGAGACAATGTCATTATATAATATAATATTTCTGGTCTTTCTCCTCTCACTCTCTCACTCTGTTCCTAGTCCCTTTCATGTTCAAACCCGATTTAGTAGACAAAGGGATTTCACTTTGGCTGTGGGTCTCCAGACTTTGATATAGAAGATAGGAGAAAGCCAGGGGATTATAATATAATATTTACATCATTACGACTCCATCTCGTCCGGGAAGGGATCCTAAGAGATAAGGAAGTGAGTGATGAGGAGATGAGGGCCATGGAGTAGAATAGACTTTTCTCTCACTTTCTCTTCATCCACTCTCCTTTCTCTCTCTCTCTCTCTTGTTACACTCTCTACAATAAATAGAATGCAATTCCATGTCCCCTAATGAAATAGAAATGAATAGAAAAGAGAAATAGAAAAGCAACATGAAAATAAACGAATGGAGACACACACACACACAAACACAATGAAAGTGTTGCTACAACTCGCAATTATAATATATACAACTATATATATGTATATAATATAAAACACGTGCACAGAAAACCTTTTTAGATTACGCACTATCTTTTTATAAAATAGACTACACGTGCTGGATTGTCATGGTATGCTTCCTCTAATTTTTCAAGCTATAAATTGGCCAGGAAATTTTTTTCCCCACACATTTCTCTCTCCCCTCTAAAATAATGAATGAGTAGGTCGACCTCATCTCCTCATCTAATTAACGAGCTGTACACATGATGAGGAAATTTTAGACTAAAATTGGTGGTTCAAACTAGTGGGAAAAGTAATTGATGGAATTATTATTTTTTTGAAAACTCTCCAGTCTCTATTGTGACCACATCAAAGTATAAAATAGAAAAAAAGAGAAAGTGAAAAAAAAGAAAAGTGAAAGGACAAAAAAAAAGAATATTTATTTGGTTCCATGCTCGATTTAGTTTTGAGATGAAAAGTGTTGGAATGGTGGAAAAATTATGTGTATAATAATTTAAAATTTGGTCAAGCGTGTTGATAGTGAGTGATGATGGGCTAATAAATGTACAAATATTATAAAAAAAATGAAATCCAAGTTCTCTCTTTGACTTGAATGGTTTTCTCTCTACGTCTGAGAGGATGGCTAAAGGGTTAAAAGGAGGGGAGGGGGACAAAGAGGAGGAGAATGGGAGACCTTTGGGTCATGTAGAGTGAAAGAAAATCAAGTTAGTGTATATGTCCTGAATACATTGAGGGAGCCTTTCAATACATATACCAGGTGGTCGATGGGAGGAAATTAAATAAGTGAAACAAGTCAGATCCCATTTGACCAGCCGTGAAAGCCGTATTAATCATGGCCACTACACTCTCTTCCTCAATCCTCATCCTCCACGTTCTCCCTATCTCATTCTCTCCTTTTCTTCTCATCTTCTCTGTTGAGTTGGTCTTTCAGCTTCTTCAAGGCGTATACAGGCTCGTCCTCTATAGAAATTATAATGCTTATATAGATTACGGTTTTTCTCTCTTATGTGGCTATACTTCTATGTAGTGTGTGTGGGTACGTACTTTCTTTGGGTCTCTCTCTGCCTTTGCCTCTGTATCCAACTACATCCTTGTATATGAAATGAAATTCAATGAGGAGAGTCTCGACCCACGCTTTCTAGTCTCTTGTACTCTGTACAGTTTACATTGCTCAGAGCTTTTCCCCATGTTTCATTTTTGATTCAACTAAGCTCAACTTTCACCTCCTTTGATGCTGCGTGTGCTACAAGTACCTTAACCTACCTAGCCTACTCTTTTATACATACTGTAAACATTTGTATTTGTATACATTGTGGTAACATGAAGGAGACATGGTGAGAGCAAATAGTAAACTCAACACACAAAAAATACAGATTATATTATATAATACTACTAGCTACCTACTACTAGCTGCCCACATTGATTCAAGGGGTGAGGATACAAGAGAAAAATATGAGAGAGAAAAAAAAGTTTCGATTTTCAGTTTGAAGCAATTTATTTTTTTTAACGTTTTCAATTTCTCTCCATACATGGATATTAAGATAATTTAGCATTATTACTGCCCATGTAATACTAGTCATTTCAGCCGTAAGTCAATGTTGTACATTATATACATATATACTACTTGTCTATTTTACCTCCTGTGTTTTGTCTGTGTTCTATATGTCTCTTGTCTGTGTGTGTGTTGGGCAAAAAAAAAATATTCTCTCAATTTCTCAAAGGAATCCATTCTTCTTCTTCTCTCTCTCTCTCTCTCTCTCTTTGCAAGAGAAACTTATTTCGTTTCGCTTGTAGTTTCGTTTCGTGAGCCTCCAATTCCAATCATCTACCTTTTACAATTTTTTCCCCTTTACTATTTCCTCTCTTTTCTCCTATCATGTTTGTTGCAAGAGACAGAGAATGAAACAACTGACAGCCCATCATCATATAAGAGAGAGAGGAAAAAGCCTATGAGGAAAGGAGTACATTGAAAAATATTCACGTATGGTTTTGTCATATACACACTGTACTCTATACCCTTCAACTCTGTGTTTGTTATATATGGCAAATGTCTGTGTTGTATGCTGTGTGATGTAGAGTAGAAAAAAAGGCTACTTTGAATATTTGATGGATATGATAGAACCTGTTTTATTTAATCGTCAAGAAAATTACCGCTGCAAAATGACCGACCGACAGTCAAAAAAAAAATTTTATCCCCCCCCTTCATATTTTCTCTCTCTCTCCTTTGAGCCAACAATTGACAAATGACAAAGATGGTAATGTGCTCCTTCCTTCATGTTCACTTGTATGTGTGTGTGTGTGTAGATTCATCATGGAGAGAGGAGAATGACATTGATGAATCACGTGAATATTATGTATATCTTCATGAATAACTTTTTCTTCTTTTTTTTCTCTCTCTCCCCGTCTTTTCACTTTCTCTTCCAACTTTGAACCACATTTATTGGGATGGAGGGACAGACACAAAAAGAAAAAAAAAGTTGTCTCTCTTGTACCCATCCTCTGTCACAATTATTATCAAGAGGCAATCAATTTATTTGGCGAGTTGAAGAGAATTGATTATGTAATATTATTCTCTACATTATTATTACTACGCACACACACACACACTAAAATACAATTTTATTTCAAATATTTCTGTCAAATCCTCCTACGTCCCACACATCCACGTCCAACCAGACATTAAGAGGGGAAGTGAGGGTGGGCGTAAAATGTTAAAAGGGAAAGGAGGAAGGATGATAATTTGTGAGTGTTATAACATGTACATGAATAAATGTATATTGTATGGGAGGGAGGGAGGGGTACCTGAACGTTTCATAAATTGGACATTTGATATAATTTTCCATATAGTAAAAAAAGAATCGATTTTTATTCATTATGATACAACATACACAAAGAGAGAGAGAGAGAGAGAGAGAAAGTACACACATAACGTACTCACCGGAAAACATACACAATGGGTCATAAAGGATAAACTGATGATGAGTAATATATGGACTATGTAGCTGTCATGTTCTACAGTCATTCGCTCAAAGTACACAAAAAATACACAGAGAGAGAAAGAGAGTGTACACGACACATAAATTACAATATAAACAATATCCTCTCTCTCTCTCTTTTGTAAATATTAAAACTGTTTTCATTTCTTGCGACAGGAAAAGTATGGCGAGGGGACATGAAAATGGGGGGAGACAAGAGGAAATTTTATTAGTAGTATAAATACGTCGTTAATCTCTAAATAGATCACACTATAATACGTGGCAACATTACCTCAGTTTTGATTTGGCAAATAGTTCCACATATACATGATACATTTTAGGTACATATTTTGATATGGAAAATAGACACTCTCTAAAAACATGTTTTGGCTCATCTGTCAACCACGTAGAAAATATAAAGAGATAGCGAGGATTCTTGTCACACCATGGCAAAACCCTCTCTCTCTCTCTCATGCCATATGCCATGCAAATGCAAAGGACCGTCACTCTAGAAAAGTTGGTATAGGAAATCAAGGCTTATAGAAAATAGAATTCATGGGATTTTGGAATTGCCGAGTGAGAGAGGATTTTACTCTTCTCTTGTGTCTCTCTCAGTCTCAGTAGACATCTTTGGTTCTTCTTCTTCTTATAAATTCATATTCAATATTTGTGTACATATTTGTATAAATTTATATACACAGAGAGAGGGAGGGAGACTTTGTCCTAGAAATAAATGTGTTTATTTATGATAAATTTGTGAATATTCTCATTCTCAACTACTGCATCCAATCTGTTATCTCGTTTTGTGTTAGTGGCAGATACAGATACAAGTAACAAAACTGTAAGAGTGTACGAGAGAGACGAGGAAGAAGGAGACAAGAAGAAGTTGAGTAAACGAGAATAGAGCAAACCACAAATTCCCCAACCCACAGTGTTTCACTTTCTCGCTCTATTCCCCTTGGTTGAAAAAGTTTCTCATTACAAACTGTTCACGATTCGTCAGATTCCTATGCCTATCCATCCATTAGAATCTATTAGATTCATAGTTTTCTCTCATGGATATCATATCATAGGGATGATACTTTTTTTTTGGACAGTGTCATTTTGTTCCCAACTTTTTTTTTGAGACATGTCTTTTTTTTACAATTGTGTACAGTGTACACATATTATAGGAGAAAAACACTTTGAGAAAATTGCATAGAACCAATACTTGTACACTACATTTACTAAAGAAAACATGGTGGGTATGGGCATGGAAGCTAAACATATTATGATGTATATATAAACATTGTACTTTGTACTCTCTCTCTCTCCTGTCTACAATTCTACACCCACTGTGGATACAGTCACACACAAAATTGTACAACTCTTCAGTCTTCATGTCATGGTGAATGTCCCCAATGGAGAAGAACACGCGTGGAAAATTTTCCCTATGAATTTGTCAAATCAAGTAGAAAATAAAGGACAACTCTTTTTTGACTATGACAAGGGAGATTGTGGACTTGAGCTCATGTTTAATTTTATATGAAACTTGAACCATTAGGTGATTTCTGTAATTATCATTGATTATGGCCTATATTACCTTTTGCACCTCACAAGACTCCCCCCCCCTCCCTCCTCCTCTTCCTCTGGCTTCAACACCAACACCACAAAAACCATGACACAGTTTTCATCTTTGACACATTCCTTGTACAAACAAGTTTTTGGGGGGTTTGGTGTTGGTGTACTGATAGAGATATAGTTTGTCTTGTCTATAGATAGAAAAGGTCTTAAAATAAATTAAGAGTGACTACACAGACTATAGTGGAGAGTGTGCTTGTGTGTATAAATTAATTTTCCCAGTGTTTCCTTCCTTACACCACATAAAATGAATAAGAAACAAATAAAACTTTGGAAATTTTCTCTCTCTCTCGGTGTGTGTGTTCATTTGGAGGTAAAACAAACATTACAAAGTTATGTATAATGTACTCTTTTATGAGAGAGTTTTGTGTTGACACTTTTAATGTTTTAAGAAATGCTTTTCTCACATTATTGTAAGGAGCTTAAGTTTTTGGGCTAGTAAAAGTTTATAAAGTGGCAGAGAAATAAACAGAGACTTAATTACATGTAATAAGTGATGGAGATGGAGAGAAAACAAGAGAGAGAGAGAGAAGACATGGGTGGAATTTGATATTACAATAATTATATTGTTGCTTTTATTTCAAAATGTATTAAAATAAATACAAAATAAAACCACAGTTCCATTCACATAAAACGCCTCCACGTTTTTATTTTGTCTTTCTCTATGTATAAATATAACTAGCTTGTAATATTATATAAAATAATATTTTGAACGATTAATAAGAAAAAACCCCAACAAGCTTGACACTAAGCTGGAATAATTAAAGGGATGGATGATGAGAATGATGCAACTTTCACATTTTAATTAAACATGCACCGACTCCCAACTCTCTCTCTCTCTTTGATTAAATGTGGAAAGTGGATACTTATGATTTGCCAAGTAATATTAAAAATTCATACTCTTCATTCTCTCCATTGCAAAAGTACTAGTAACCCACTCTTTATTTATACAGATGGTACAATACTATTAGCAAAATATAATAATATATTTAGTATTTACCACAATTGTTCTACATATAAATATATAAATAGGCTGTACTTTGTCAAAATAATATTATTTTCAAACCAGAATTTCTATTTTGTGTTATTTTAACTACACACACACACATACATACATACCAGGCGGTTCAGTAAGTTCGTATCAGTGGGCATAACTTTTGACAACGACGGAATTGAATGAAAATATTTTAATGCGTAGTAGGTCTAGGCACAACACTGCTAAATACCAAATTTAAAATTTTTAGGTCACTCAGGTCAGGAATAAATTACATTGAAATTTTTGAATTTCACGCCACCTTCTAAAGTTGGATGAAATTCAGATTGACCATTTTTTCCCTACAAAGAGTACAATACAAGGGCCATTTATGAAACTCTTGTCACAGTATACCATGACCCTTTTCCATCCTATCCATGTGTCAGAAAATTGCCACGTCAACTTAAGAAGCGACGGCTGACAATTAAAGAGACATACATCTTGTAGGAGCAATTTTTTTTATAAATCAGGGAAATCGTACTTCAAAAATAAATCCTAATTACTAATTATGTAGTAGGTCAAGGGTACTCATCATGGTAAAATTGAGAGATTTTTATCTCAACACGTGTTTGAAAGAGACGAGGAGGAAGATTTACATCCGCAATTTTTCGCTTGCTTCCGAATGCACCCTCTGACATGACACCCTTTGCCTCAATTTTTTATACGTAGAAAGACTCAAAGAATTATTGTAGGTACCCTGCAGGGAGGCCCTTGAATCAAGGTACCACCACATAGTTTTGGATTTTCTAAAATGTCTACGAAGAAGCAGATTTTGAAGAGACAAACCCAAAAAAAGTACTCTGGGAAACTACAGAAATTCAAAAAAACATTAATTTTTTTGAGACACATGGAATTTTTTAAATCCAATTGTTATTTATACATTGAAGGGGGTCTTGAATACCTTCAAATTGATAATAACATTTTCACCTATTTGCGTTGTAGTCAAAAGTTATGCCCGCTGATACGAACTTATTGAACCGCCTGGTACACATTTATAAACATAAACACAAAGGCTCAGTGAGTGTAACCTCTGAGGCTCTGACGTACAACAAGATTTAAATTTATTTGAAAATAAAATGTAACTTGACTCAAAAAAATCTTATGAATAAACATCCACTGAATTATTTTGTGTGTGGTTGTATTTTGAAATAAGCTTTTCATCAAAAGTTACAAAAGAGAGAGGGGAACTGTAATGTGGTTCCGATTTTTGAACAAGAGGATTAAATATATGTACTCAATGATACCAATACTACACATAAGATACATGAAGAGAGAGAGAGAGAGAATAAAAAAGTTAAGAGTAAGAGAAACAAACAAACAAACAAGAGCAGTAAAAAAAAGAGAGAAAAAAAGTTTAGCATCTAATGGTGGTAGTGGGTGAAATACGGTACAAGCACTTGTCTCACGATTTGACACTTCATGCAAAGATTCGATTAAGTCGACTGCAGCCACCTACTCGATTTAAATAACTTGGCTTACACACTACCAAAAATTTCTCGTAGTCACCGGACCGACGAAGCCACCACGCATATTTTTTTCTTCTCTTTTTCTCTCTCTCTCTCTTGTTTCAACTCAAAATATCATACGCATAACAACATACACAAAAGAGAGAGAGAATGGGTAACGCACAATAAATGTAGGGACGATAAGCCCATAGTAGAAAATGTTGATATGTGTTGAATTCTAGCCTTTTCCATCCATTTAGAAACATGCCATAACCATGGAGAATATTAGGATAATGTAAATTTCTAAGCCTTGTAACGGCGGGGCACAGTCGAGGATGGAATCTAGCAACACATAATATAATATTACACATACACATGAGTAGTATTTATGGCTATTAAAGGTATTAGATGGCTAAAAGGATTTTACATACACACAAAATGCACCACACCATACTCCCCAACATACCAACCAAGGTAAAAACACAATGCCAGAACAAAATCTGTTTAATCATCATGTCATTAAACTCATATCCCATAGTGTCTGTACAGTACACCATATATATATATATAATATTCTAAATAGAAAGCCCATGTAAAATTCTTCTCCTCGTTTTTGTGTCTTGTGGTGATGGTGGTTGAGGTTCCTCTTCATCCCCATTTTCTTTCTTTGCCTATATATATATGTATAAAACACACAAGAATATAATAATAGGTTGAAAATATTATGGAACATTTCCTTGGGGTTTTTAAGACAAAATTGAGCTCCTCTGAAAATTTTCTTGGAGTATTTTCTCTCTCAAAACAAGGAAATGAGTCAAGATGCTCCTCCTCCTTTGAAGGATTCTGGACGGTGTGTTGTCTGTGAGTGAAGATGTGAAATCTAAGAGTATTGATTATCTAAAGTCTTATTTTTAATGAGAAAAAGTACAAGTGGATCCTTATTTGCTATGAGCTTCTTATATATATAGTCTCCTCCTCAAAAAAATAAATAAATGATGAGCACCAGCCAGCTGTATACTCTCTCTCTCTCTCTCTCTCCATGTGTACACACACGGAGACTTCCACGAGACACCAGATACTATTTCTCTTGCAAAAAAAGAAGTGGGGGCTGGTCTTATACATTTTATTTAGTACACATAGGGGTAAAGTATATCAAGGTGGGTAAAAAAAACTGAGGGTTTATATAGACTCCAACTATTTTTTTTTCTTCTATTTTTTCAACTTGGTACATAAGAGAGAGAGAAACATTCCATTTCTGTTACCATAAGAAGGATAGGGTACATGCGTCATGTACAAGAAAATAACGGCAAGATAAATTGCACACGTTTTTATGTACAGCAATAAAAGCTTGGAATAAACTTTTAGAGGAAATTCGTCAGCGTATTGAGCGTGTTGAGCGTTAAGGAGAGAGAGAGAAGAGCTGGAGTAATATTTTCATGGTTAAACTGAGAAATTACTATGAAATAATATAGCTAGGTATTTCCTTACTGTTATTCTAATATTCTTGTGCTTCTTTCCCCCTTACCTCTCATCTCCTCCTCCTTCTCTCTCTCTCTCTCTCTCTCTCTCTCTCTCTCTTTACATGAATGAATGACTTTTTTCCATTATTTTAGTGGTGGCTCTACTCTCTACATTGTTAGAGTAGCATAGCATGAGCTGGAGGGGAGTATGATTTGTACATATACATATATATCAGGAGAAAAGTTTTTTTTTGATAATAACATAATATAATAAAAATGGAAAGGATATAGACGAGTCATTTAGAAAGGAATTGGTATGGCCTAAAACAAGATCGTCTGAGGGTTTATGAAAAGGAAAGTGTTACCATTTCACTTCTACTCTGGCTCTGCAATGTCCTTTTTTTCTCTCTCTCTTGTCTGTAGGCCTTTTTTTAGGGAATGTAATAGTGACTTTAACCTCGTGAAAAAAGATTTTCATCTTGTGGAATTCATACATGTATATATATATATATATATATATATATATATATATATAGCCATATTACAATGTATTTGGAGGTAAGAAGTGGAAAATCTTTAGACTAGAAAAGAAGACGAGGGCTCCCTTTTTTTGGCATGAGTGAAAAAAATGAAGATTTACAAGTGCTACAGAAAGGGAAGAATGGAGTGAACTGTGTGTCGAGAGAGAAAGTGAGAGAAAGAGATAGAAAAAATAGAGAAGAATGAAAAGAGGAGAGAAAAGAATGGAAGAGAAAGAGACCTAAGAAGATGGGGTTGGCATATATGCAGAACCTTTGGCTCTCTCTCTCTCTCTCTCTCCTTTCTCCTTACTTTTCTCTCCTTTCATACCTTGGCTGAATACAAAAGTGAAAGTTCGCAGGCAATCGATTTCCAGTCAATCATCAATACTACTTGCTTCTCTTTCTCACTGTGATGACTTGAAAAATTGAAGATGCCAACTTTTTTTCTCACATTTTCAAAGTCTGAATGTATTTTCTGAAGGGGGGCCTTTTTTACGGCTCTTCTACTCTTTTTTGTCCTCTCCTTTGTCTCCCCCTTCTCTCTCTCTCTTCCCTGTAGGCATTTTATTCAAATCAAACCACACAAATCAAGTTTGAACATAACAAGTTCTTCCTGTTCTCATATAAACTGTGCATACACATCCCACTGTAGTCTGTATTACCAATACAATCAAAGTTGGAAAGGACTTTGACTCCTAATATCCATTCTAGTGTACAAAAAGAAAAAAAAATCTAAACTACGTAGACACTAGCCAATATATCGGATCGCCAAACAATTTTTTTTATCGAGCAAATACATTTCAATTGTATATATATATATACACAATATACATGTAGTTTTTGGTTTTGAACACATAATATGCTCAATTTTTTTACCCCTCCTCCTCCTCTCCTGTCTTTCTCTTTGTCCCTAGATTCCTTGGTAAATATAAGCAAAATGTTTTGAAATAATAATGATTATGGGTTAGCATTATTGTGAATGATTCCATATTCCATTGTCTATGTAAACACCATGAAAGAGAGAGAGAGACAGCAAAAGGCGACCATGTTTTTTTGGTCATGGTCGTTATCAAATAACAAGCGGATTGGGGTTTTATTTTTCAAAATGCCTTTTCCGTCCATTGCCCTTGTTGTCACTGTTAGATAGAAAAGTCGTAGCCACAGAGAGATAAATATAGAGACTATGTTTCTTATATTTATTTACACTCTACAAAAACAGAAACACAAAACTTGTGTCTGGTGTGTTTATATGAGAAAAACAAGAGAGAGAGAGAAAATTACAACGACTCCTAATAAGTCCTGTGGTTTAATTTTAAAGGATAGCTGGAACAAAGCACTAATTTTACCCAATGGCGGTTTTTACTTGCGATCATCAGATAGTACACACAATACAATACCCAGCCCCGGACAACTTAAAAAGCGGCTGTAGGAAATTATTATTGGGAAAGAGGAGAGAGAGAAAAAAGGAGAAAGAGAGAGAGAGGGGGGGGGGGGGTTTGTTGTTCAAAAATGGAAGCTAGAAGAAGAAAAGTGGCGGTTGATTTGATTCTGTTACATGCATTCATCTCTTTCTCTCTCTCTCTCTATAAATACAAGTATATGTACACACACACACCATATGTATTACATACTGTACAGCTTGAGTAAAAAAAGGGATAGGAAGCAGGATGGTACTTTGTAATGAAATAAAAAAAAGCCGTTTCTCTCAAGAGCCTACGTATGAGATGGTGTAAGTTGTAGATAGAGAAAGAGAGAGAGAAAGTGTATATATGAAGAGATGGATATAGGAGAGAGAAAGAGAAAGCGAGGGAAAGAGGGGGAAAGGGAGAAAAGTGTAAGAGTTTTTCTTGCCTTTGGTTGTACATATTTATGTATGATGCAAGAATTTCCAAATGCTTCAGCATTGCTTCAACATTTGGTGTAGAGTAGCGCGCAAAGAGCTTTCTCTCTTGTGCCTTGTTGCAGGCAGTCTGAAAGAACTGACTGCTGAGAGTGGGAAGCGGATAGCTTGGGATGGAGTGAAAATTCTAGGTAAAGAGGTTCAAATGTATATGTATACCCTCCCTATCTTTGTATAGATTGCCAGTCATATAGTGTGAGGACCATGTATACCACACTCACACACACATACATAGCTCCTAGTTAGTAGAAGTCTACATATAATATACACGCATACACGTGTTCTCCTCCTATTTCCCCTACTCTCTCCTTATACAATACTCCTAACCAAGGGAGAGAGGATGAGTTTGCGTTGTTCTCAAATATCGATCCGTGGCTCGCCTCTCTTTAGTCTCCTCTCGCATTTCACTCACAAGGAAAAAGTACAAGAGAAAATGTTTTTTCTGTTTTGTGTTCAACAAATCCAAACGTTATTTCAAACCGTCCCCTACTTTTCTCTCTCTCTCTCTCTCTGTCCAGCTCCATTCCCAACGTAAAGGGAGAGAAAGCAGAGTAACAAGGAGAGCGAGAGAAAGTAGAGAAAAAAATAAAGATGCTTGAATGTATGTAACATTTGTATGTATAATGTAATACGCTTAGGGCAGTTCAAGTAATGTAAAACCTACTATAACTGAACCTTTACCTTCACTTTCACTTTCTCTACGTGTTTTTTTTGCACCTTAACCCATCTTTACTCCTGTCGGCAAAAAAAAGAAAATGTTTCTGGACCATTTCATTTTGGGTGGTGTTTGAAGTTAATATAGTGAAAAAGTCAATTTATGCCATATATTCCATTCAGAGCGCGTCCAGTCGATGAGAATCATCAGGACGAAAATAAACACTCATCTTCTCTTCAACAAGAGAACCCCATCTCTCTCACTTTAACTTATATCCATAAGAATCCAGTTCTATCCCCTTTTTTTCTCTCTTGCCTCTCTCTTGGGTTCCTTAACTAGTTCACCAATGAAGAAGGCCACATGTCTGGATGGTGAATTGAGAAAAAATCCTCCTCTCAGGGAATTCTTTCAGCAAGATGATGAAGCTCCTGTGAAGATGCGTATAGTGGATCTTTTTTTTTTTTCTCTCTCTTCTTCATCTTCTTCTGAACACTCCGTGTCTGAGAGAGAGAGACTAGCAGTGGCAGTGCTACTAAAAACTTGTCTTGTTTGTTGTTACCTCTTTCCTTACCATTAGCTATATATCTATATAATTTACTCTGTTATAATAATACTCAGATATATCAATTTATCGTTATCATCCTTCCCTCCAATTCTCTCCTCATGGACCCAAAGAGACAACTTTTTTTGTATAGTGATACACAATCAATGTATCTCTTTCCATCTCATCTTCTTTTTTCTTTCCCTTTCTCTACTTTCTCCTCCTCCTCCCTCTGTTTCTTTACAGTGGGTGGAAATTTCTTTGGAATGTGTGTAAAAAAAAGAAGAAAATTCTTTTGCTCTTGTCATCTAGTGTGAGTCTTGCCATTAGCGTGTCTCCACAGAATTGGATGTGGGAGCATTGAATGTGATATTAAGGAGAGAGAGAGAGGATCACATAGACACAGATGAGAAGAAGAAAATAGGGCTAATAACTAGCCAGATGTACAACGGCATGCAATGCATGCATGCTACAGCTGTAACAACACCGTTTATGGCCAAAGAGAGAGAGAGAGAAAGTAGAGAGAAAAAGAGAGTGAGAGGAGGAGAAAGGGAGAGAGATCGATATCGGTAAAGTTCCTATGGTCGCATCCGACAGAGAAAACCGGAATCGGTTAACATGCTATAGATTCCAAAGGCAATAGCACAAGACTTGTGGGGTGTGCGGGTGTATCTAATATTACCCAAAAAAAATAAATGCGTGTCTTCATATGTTCCTCTCTCTCTCTCTCTACTGTACTGAGGTTAGATGTAGAACGTCATATTCAGCTGGCTTATGACCATCATCATGATGATGTAAGACGAGTGGTCTCTATTTTCTCCATACAAGGAAAAACCAGCAACTAAAAAAGACAGAAGGGTCTTCCTACATGTGTGGACTTTTTTTGTAGTATTTTTTTTCTTCTTAAAGAGCATTACAAACTTTATATTTACTTTCTCACATGTTACACAAAAGATATAGGTACCGTTACAAGACTACATGTATGCTGAACAACATTTCAATCCAAGTTACAAGAGAGAGGACAAGCGAGAGAGAGAGAGAGAGAGAGAAGGGGAAAAAAAGTCTATACATTATAAGTATTATTTTATATTAAGGTCTTCCTCTATAGACCATCTTGATAAATATATACAATGTTAGATGGTTAGTAAAGAGACTTTAGCAAGCTTTTAGCCGTCTCTCACTCCTTTCTCCTTTCTCTTTTGGGTTGGTTGGGTTGCTCGGCATGTAACCAGCACTCGCACTCAAATTACTAGCCATCTCATTCCATTATACTCCACTCTTTACTGTGCCAAGCACACGGCTTTTTCCTAATGGGATCAGCTTAGCCTGATTCCAAGACAATTTTACTTAATTGATTGATGGATTCTCTCTCATCACTCATCAAAAATTACCACAGAGACTGTTTTACTGTTATTGTTTCGCCTGTCTCTCATCCATCCATTCAACTTGACTATGTACAACAAAATTTTGTTTCTTAACCAACATATACAAAATATTTATGTACAACAAAACTAAATACCCCACACGTTTATATTTATATCCACCACACTATTTATATTGTCTCGACTAACATATTGGCTTTCTATCTAATGGGCTTTGATATTCCCAGTGCACACATCATTTCATCTACCTATTTATGTATACATATACATAGCCATTTTATTTTGTATACTTTCTTAACCCTTTTCCCCTACTTTCTCTCTCTATAAAATGTACAATGAGATCCATAAACGTTTGCAAATGTACCTAATGCATGTATCAAACTATCAATAAAAAAACATAAGATTTTCTCTCTTTTTTATTTTAGTGTAAAGTAAAGTGCTCGTATTTTTATTTACCTTCTCGCTCTTCCCTTTTTTTTCTCAACAACGACAACACAACAACACCTCCGACTTTTTTTTTCTTCCCACATTTGTATTGCATGTATGGGAGCTCAAGAGTGAGAGAGAGAGAAAGTAAGATGGGGAAAGGTATGAGCCATGAAAACACCAACTATATATATATACATACATATATATATATATATATATAAAGTTTGCAATAGGGCAATAGGCAATAGAATGTAGGATAAAGAATGAGGACTAGCTTAGGCGAAAATCTTCAAAGTCGATGTAAAGCATGTTGCCTATATAATAATAATGCAAGTCCCCCAGCTTCTTTTTATTGTTCAACATTTTTTGTGTCCTTTTTCTCCCTCCCCCTATCACTTTCATATTTTTTTTCCTCTTTGAGAGTGAAAGTAAAAAAAAGAGAGGGAGAAGAAAAAGGCAAGTGAAAATAAAGTAGAGTCAACTCTTTACGTATTTAAATAAAAATCTTGTAAATTATAGCGAACACCTTGAATCTAGTCGAATCTTGGATGTTGGGAAGATAGTGAGATGCATGTGAGTGTATATGTATACACAAAGTATTGAGTGGAGAAAGCAGAGGTTGAGGAGAAGACGTGAGAGAGAGGGAGAGAAATAAATAAAATGGAGATATAATATATACATATATATACATATATACAAGACGATGCATTACTTTACGTTGGGTGTTATGCGTGTGAGGAAAATTGAGGAATAGACTCAACGGTTACACAATGTCCTTTTATCACTAAGTGAGAGCGCTAGAGAGAAAGAGAGAGAGAGAAATGTATACACATGGTAGTAGAATATAAATACATATAAAACCCAAGTAAAACTATAGAGACTTAGCCATTGTACAATGTGTTGGAACCAAGACAGAGGATGAGAGAATGTTCAAGAGAGTGTAGAGGTAGCAAGAGAGGGAGAAAAGGAGAAGGAGAAGGTAGATTTACATAAAGCGGCAAAGAAGATAGACTAAGTGCAAAGTTGGGAGAAAGTGGTCTCATATATTCATGAAGTTTTGATGTATGATCGTACGCCTTGCTTGATATTCGGTGGCCGATTCAACTTCTCAAATAATTGATTTAATACGGACGGAACATGCCGAGCGTGAATACGGAATATTTCTATGGTGAGTGTGTGGAGAGAGAGACAGAGACGAGAAAACAGAGAAAGTCTTCCATCGGAATCCTCTTCTCTTTCTCTTACTTTCTCCCTCTCTCTCCCTCTCCACGCTATGTATATAAAGGCATAGGGCAATGGGTATGTATATAAGGACTAATGTTGGAGGTAAAAGAGAAGAAATATATACAGCCGTATACAGTGTTAGAGATAAAAGAGAGAAGCCCTTTCGAGTGCTACTGAAACATTTCACATAGCCGGATACATATCCGGCTCTTTTCGATTGTAACATCCGAGGACGAAGAGTCGAGTCGGTTGGGTTTGTGTGAGAGGGAGAGAGGACCATCAAGATGGAGAAAATGACTCGACACTTTCCAACCTCTTTTCTCTTTCATTCCTCCCTGCCTAGTCCCCCTTCTTCACCATTTTTTTTCTCTCGTCCTACATGAGTTTTGTGTATATGTGGAGGTTCATTGCATGTACAAAAAAACCAAAACAAAGTCTCAATGAGGTTAGACCAGTATCAACAACATTGCACCATTCCCTTTTTTTCTTTTCTTTTCTTTTCTCTGTCTCTGTGCTTCGGAGAAAGTCCTTTTGAATTTTAGAGATACAATTCATGTGATTGTGAAATTCATTCCTCCGCTTCTCGCTTCATTTATATTATGCCTCTAAGTGCTCAGCCCTGAGATTTGGATTTCCATTATTATTATAATGCCATCTTTTTTTCTACTATTCTCATCCTCAAAATCTTTTCATTTTGTCTGTACATACATGTATATGAGAGAAACAGACAGAGAGAGAAAAAAAACTCAAAGTTGAGGAATAAGTTCATGCCCCCCTCCCCACTTTCTCAGATTTTTTTTCTTGTTCAAGTCTGAGCTTTGAAATCAAGTTTCTGATTATATTTTCCTGTAGAAATGTAAAACTGATAAGGTGATACAGATTCAATTTTAAATCCTTAACTCCCCCTCCTCCTTTTCCCTCCTCTCCCTGTCTTTTTTTTGTACGAATTTTCACTCTGAGTTTGTCGACTGTAGACTTTTTGTGGATTGCTTCTTTATACCACTCTTAGGTACCTACAGAGATAGACTTACATCTTCCTGAAGGCTCATGTGATTTAGTTTGGCTTTGATTTACAACTTTTCTCTCTCTCTCTCTTATCCACCAACTCCTCTTGACGCTTTTCAGCCACGATTTTTTGTGTGTGTGTGTGTGTAAAAAGAAAAGCAAAAAGGAGGACACGCTGAGTGTGTGGTTGTGAACTGTTTATGTTATATATAAATAGACATGAAAATTTAAATTATAATGAAAAGACGTTAAAGAAGAGAGTTGGCTGGCAAAACGGACGTCTTATTTTTTGTGCAAGTCATTTAGGGTTCGATTTGGAGAAGAGAGAGAGAGAGAGAAGAAGAAAAAACAAGACAAACATGAGAGAGAATGGAAGAATATATAAAAGAGGAGAAAGTATAATATATAAAAACATGTCTGTACATGTATGGATAATATTTGTATAAAAAGAGAGGAGGATATGAATGGAGAAAGTATTCTATGCCTTAAGCCCAATATATTGTCGCCTGGTCGTTGAGACAGGAAATGTTGTGTCAAACTTTGTCATTAATGTATACCTCCTGTGTGTGTGCATGTAAATTAGGGATTAAATGAGGGCGCATTCAAAGCTCGTAAAGTTTTCTAATGAAAAGACTCTTGCCGCGTCATGCACCACTACCACACTCCTAACTGTACATATGTATTTTTTACTCTTGTACTCATACTTAGCGTACCCAACTTTCTCTTTAAAAAAAACTGCACTGTATATTTTCTCTTGTACATTCTAACCATCTTCTTGTGTATTTACTCAACTCTCATCCTTGTGGTTGTGATCCTTAATGTACCTAATATAACAGTTTTGTGTGTCTGGGTATATGTACAGTCTCCATCTTTATAAAAAAAACTAGTCATTTTTTAACTATAAGAGTCTAATGTTTCATCCATTAATTTTTTTTTCTTCTTCTTCGTCTTGAGGTTTGTCCTCTTGTTTTCTTTTCATGTCTAACGGGTTGTTTGTTTTTTTTGTGTGTGTTCTTTAGATGATCAATTATGAGGGAAAACTGTCTCCAGCCTCCTCTTCTGTACTCGTACAACAAGACAAGGGCTGTAATTCTTCTTCTTCCACAACGCCCAACAAGGAATGTGACGACGACTCGAAAGGAATTTTGTTACAATGTCCTCACTGTTCTAACTCCTTCCATTTGCTTAGCGACGTAAGTACAAATACAATTTTATGAATAAGATTTGTTTCAAAAAAAAGAAAAATCTCGTCCCTCCTCTTGCGCAATCCCTATCAATGCGCATTGAGTAAGTTGAACAAGGTCATGTAAATGATAATTAAACGATGAAAATGTACAACTGATATGATAATCCTAATCTTGGGCAAACAAGAATAAACTCAACGCGCCAAAAACTCTCTCTCTAAATCAAAACTCTTTCATTTCTCGAGTTTTATCTAACATTTCCATTCCTGCTATTTGACAGAGTTGTTGTAGACGTTCGCAGACCAAAATAAAAAAAGTGTCAAATTAAATTGAATCTTGAACTCGTTATTTTTTTAAATTGTAAAAGTTTTTAATTAATTAATCTCAATATGCAGTGAATTGCATACACTGACAAGTTTGAAACTTGCTGTTAATTCCTTATTCTCGATAAATTATTATTACATTTCAGTGAATTTTGTGCCAATTATTAATATTTCAACAAAAAAAATTCTAAATTTAGAATGAAATTGCTCTTATTAATAATTGATATAAAAAAAATATTTAAAGTTGAAATTTGTTCCTGAATTTTGTGTAGGCGTCCTTCCCCATGTATGAACGAGCCGTAATAAAGACGACAACAACAACGGAGAAAAGACGACTGAATCGTTTCTGTGGCTTCTTTGCTGTTTTTCTCAGCCTTTTCCTCCTCCTCTCGTCCCTTCTGGAGGCCGATATTGACAACGATGCATTGATTTCAGGGGCTCATTACTGGACAAATCAACCTTTCAAGATCAAACGCCTTCCACAATGTATCATCATTGGCGCCAGAAAATGTGGAACAAGAGCTTTAATCGATATGTTGAATTTACACCCTCAGGTTAGCATATTTTCAAACAAAAAATAAAACTCAATATTCTACCATGTCCTACATACATAATATATTACATAATATATTTCCCACAATATTATTTACCTTGTCCATGTTCCATTTTTTTCTTTCCTCTTCCATTTAAACATGAGCACACTTTTTTATACTACACATGAAACAATTTCATGTGTCACATCACACACACACAAAAAGTATAGAATGAGGTGGAGTATATATAATCCATTTTCAAGCCATTTTTTATGCTTCCCCCTCTCTCCCTCTCACACACACTGCCATCGTAGCTGTGGTGATGGTCGTGGTGGTGACGGTGAAGACATAGCGGATGTTGTATTGTGATGAGAAGAAGCAAGTCGGAAGTAAAAGTTGATTTGAGTAGAACTATATTACGTGATATATATACTTCTATAGTGAGTGAGAGTAGAAGAGAAAGTAGTAGAAGAAAGTGGAGACACATCATCACACCACATCAGAAATACAAAAGAGAAAGGAGTGGATTAAAGAAGGCATAACTTTCTCTGCAGCTTTCTTTCACAAGGCTTAATAGGATACTCGTGAAAATAATAAGTTTGTCCAAACTCTTTTATTATGAAGGGAAGCTTCCCGCCGGCAGAATGCATTTTTACAACACGCAGTTCAAAAGCACCACACGGTGACAGTGGGAGGGAAGCCAAGGCAATGCTACAGTGCAATCGACAATTTTCACAAAAAAAGCTTACATGTTCATACCACATTCGTACACACACAATTTTTCTACAATACATAAAACAAATAGTATGTACACATGACTGAATAGAGAAAGAACTAAGTAAATTTTTTTTTGTGTGGAGAAAATGTTCATGGAGAGTGAAAGTTGTGTGGTGTGGTACATTTAGTTTGGGAAAAATACAAGATAACATAATAAACAGCCCCACTAACTCCAACTCCACACTCGGCACACTCACCTTGAAAAATGTTACAAGTAGAGAAAATTCTGAGAGAGAGAGAGAGACATTTAAAGAGACTCAGGGAGCACATTTACTATTTGATTGAACTCCATTAAGGTTGGGTTGTTGTAGGGAACGAGAAATAGATACAGAGTTGTAGTAAAAAGAATGAAATTTAGAGAAAAAAAGAAACAACAATGCTTTAGAATATGGCTTCGTTTAGACTCTAAAAAAACGACTAAGTGGTGAGACTAGGGAAAGAGAGAGAGAGAGTTGATAACGACATTGTTTATGTACAACACGTGATGTGTTTATTTGATATGAAGACTCGTGTAAACATTTGATTGTGTGATGAGAAGCTTCACAGTGAATTCCACCGTATACAAGTTGAAAGAAAAGAACGGTGTGCATTGTGCCTATGCCAAAACAAATGTTTCGTTAGAACAGTTTTGTCCAGTTGACTGATCGTGAGGAGAATGAATGAGTGTGGAGTTAGTTGTGTGTGTACTTTAGGAGGCAACACTATTTATTTACCAGCTACCTGGTGCCTTGATTGGCTTGACCCATGGACTCAATTTTCAGACTCGACATGAAATGTGGATTCTCTCTCTCTCTCTCTCTCTTCATTTTCTCTTTTATTTTCTTCCTACAATACAAAATATAATAGTACATGTATAGTTTTGGTCGCAATATTAACACGTGCACACTACATGTCTTCTTTTTGTATCTACCTTGTTTCCTATCATAATTTACTCCTGTATGTACATAACATGGGTTTATATAGAGGAAAATAAATTTGATGAAAATACAGTCGGCACATCATGTCAGGACTGATTGTGTGGTCGATGGAAGTGATTCCAAACAAAAAAAAGAGAAAGTTATTGAATTGATTTGTATTATGTGACTCTAATCCCATGTGTTTGTGAATTTAGGTGGAGAAAGCAGCGATGGAAGGTACTTTTTTGGACTTTAGTATAAATATATATTTATTTTTTCTTTTTTCATTAGTTTCAATCAACTTGTTTCTTTATACAAGTGTACTTGTATATCATATCTAGTACCTAGTAGTGATACCTGTATAATAAATATCTTTTAATTTTAAAAGTACAGTTTTATTAATGTAAAAGTATAAAAATGATTACAAAAATATGGATAATTTGAATAAAAAATCTAGTACACTATTTCGACCGCGATGACAACTATGCCAAAGGGTTGGAGTGGTACCGTCAACACTTGCCAGAATGTACAGAGGATCAACTGTCGATTGAGAAAAGCCCGTCATATTTTGTGACTCCGGAAGTACCAGAAAGAATCCATGCAATGAACAGCTCCATCAAGTTGTTACTCATCGTTAGAGAGCCAGTTACACGAGTCATTTCTGATTACACGCAAATTTATGGGATTTCAAAGCTGCACGTAAGTTCCATGCATTTTTTGTTATTCCGTCTCTCTCAATTTTTTGAAGGGGGTTCCTCTTCTTCCTCCTCCTTCTATAATATTATTATTATTATATGTGAGTAGTTATGTAGTCCCTATTGTATACTCTGGCACCCCCGTCTCTCTGTCTATCCCCCGAGAATTTTCACTTTGCATAACTCTTTTTAGTTATTCACACGTTCTTTTTTGGGATAGGAAGAGAAAAGGAGCAGTCGTCGTCATATATTTTACAAGCCACAAGTCTATATTATGATTCTCCCTCAGTGATAACCTTTATTCATGACTATACCTTGTTTTATATCCAGTCTATCTCTTATATGGTTGTAAAATGTCTCACTGATATGACCATGGAGATGTAACGTAGTTGTCCCTTTATATCTGTTCTTATATGTAACTCGTCTAATGTCTACTTTATCCTCTCTCTCTGTGAGGGAGTACAAGAGAGAGAGGATGAAACACGTAGGGCAACTCTCATAAAAGTCACAAGTGAGGTCACAGATGTGAATGTATGCATGTGAGAATACCTTTTTATGCTCCCCCTCCACCATCCTCACCTACCATGTCCCCCCTCAGTTTGTTTTATTGTATAAGTACATATGGAGAAAGTATATATGTAAGTTAAATGTGTAAGGAGTGAGTGACAGTGACTCTATGTTTATGTATTCATGTCATATGTCTTCACAGAATGGCTCCAAGAGTCCAAGACTGGAGGAACTAGTTACACAGAGTGACGGGTCAGTCAACGTCCATTACAAAGCAATCCGAATCTCGTTGTACTCTCGCTATCTTCAAAGATGGCTTGACGTCTTTCCTCCAGCCCAAATCCATGTCATTGATGGAGACGCCTTGATCCGTGATCCCTATCCACAACTTCGAGATGTAGAACGATTTTTGGGTTTAGAGCCTCGTCTTCAACGTGATAACTTTTATTTCAACTCTACTAAAGGTTTCTACTGTTGGCGGAAACTTGAAGGAGAGAGCCGGAATGAAACTGGTCTGCACTGCCTCAACGATTCCAAGGGACGGCGACACCCGCCAGTTGACCGTCATATTGTCTCAAAACTTCGACGATTCTACAATCCACATAATCTTCGATTCTATGACATGGTTGGAAGAGATTTTGGTTGGCCCGAAAAGTAACTACCTAGACCGAACCTAAACCTATATAAAACTACTATTATATACCTAACCATTTACTTAACAATTTACAATACATATCCTTATTACTATACCCTTATTGTCGTTTTATATATATATTAAATTATATATCATCAACATATCTATTATGTACGAGTAGGTATATACGTATTATTATATGTATACCTATGTACAGATACTACAACTGAATTTTTTCTTCAGCTGTTACTCTGTTACAAAAACAAAAAAAACGGACTTTAGAAAGTTGTAGAGAGAAAGTCGACATGAGAGAGAAAGTAAAAAAAAGTACAGAACACACAAAAACAAAAATAAAACTTTGGTGGACTTGTATAAAAAACCTAGTAGAGAAAGGAGAAAGTTTTAAAAAAAAGAATTGCACTTATAAATTACAATTAACTACTTTTACCTTTAAAAAATTGCACAAGCAAGAAAAAAAAGAAATATTACACATGTAAAACAATACCTATGATTATTATTATAAACAACAATTTTACCTACAATAACCTAAAATAGTGTTTAAAATTTAAACTTTTTTGGCCACAAGGGAAACAACATATCCAATTTTTTGCACTAGTTGCAAAAAAAATGAAACGATTACATATGAATTAATTAAAATTGACTTGTTATTCATTAGAATATATATATATATATATTATATAAACATTATACATGCAATGTCGTGTAATATTATACGAACTAAAGAAAGAAACAGGCATTATATATCTTAAAATATGATGGGACATATCAAGAAAAATATATATACATTTTATATAAGTTTTTTAGTATGTATGTGTGTTGGAGGGGACAAGAAAAGAAATTGGTCGTCAAAAAAGAAAAAATAATGTTTCTACAACGATATAGTCTAATTATGAGTGAACAAGAGAAAAAAAAATTAATTATAAGGCGTCAACTTATACATATGAATATTATTATTAACATGAATTATTATTGTGTGTGTCTAGTTTTGAAAAGAATATATATATACATTATATGAATGGTGACGATATATAAAAAATTGAAGCATGCAATTTACTCTTACTCATACATCTCTAAAAACTATAATAACACACATAACACTTAACCTCTCTATATTAGGGTTTTTGTAGTATTTGCCATGTCAAGAGAATAAACAAAAGGGTTTTTTTTCTACAAAAAAAAATATGACGGAAGGCCTCTGGGAAACTTTTGGTGGGAGTGTAATTAGAACAAATTTGAACGTTTTAGTGTCAAATGATGAAGAAAATATCGTGGGACTAACAACTCTGTGAGAGAAAGAGAGAGAGAAAGTCAAGAGAGAAAGATAGACAGCAAGAGTGTGTAAGTAGGATTTAAAAAAATGGTCATAAATTTTTACCTGGCCTCCTGCTCAAATCATATGTAATTTCCCCTAGACCAACTCTTTTTTTCCAGAGGAAAAAAAACACAAAAGAGTCACTAAAAGTTGGTAGGGTTGGTGCGTAAGCGTAAGCATATGGGGAGTTTTGTGAGTGGGTTGTGTGTGTGCATAGGTTTTTAGTGTGTAATAGCATCTGTAATATTAATAGAGTTCTACTTGAGCTTGAATATCAGACTCTTCTCTCCATTCTTCCCCATCAACCTAATGGAATCAAATGGAAAGTACAGTCGACTCGAACCACCAATGCATTAAACTCAACTTTTACAAAGACAACACAATTGTCGGTTTTGGTCAGATCTCTCCCCTACCCCCATCTGAAATTTTCTTCATCTCTGTCTCTTTTTTTTCAACCTAAAAAAGGTATGTAACCTACTGAACTTGTTATACTTGTACTGTAAGTATATATGTGTTTTTATCTAGTGTAAAAAAGTCATGTCCATATAATTCTACCTATATAATTCCTACCTACCTAGACCTACCTACTACTACACACTCATCAGACAAATCGACCCAAAAGAGAAAAAGTATTCTCACAATTCATGGCTAGTTCATGTCAAAAGCCCGACTTGCATGCCAATTTAACTTTTCCTTAGTGAATTCATTCTCATTTCAATGCACACTAAGTCAACTGTGTTTAAATGGGCTATACACAAAAACCAACTGAGCCAACAAGCTTCAGAATTTAAACATTTACAAAAAAAATTCTTCTCTCTCTCTCTCTCTCGTCATGTTCTTTTTTTAGTTTTTTTTTCTAAAAAAATAATAATAAATATATTTCTATTATTTATTTCATGATAAGTTCTATATATATACAGTATGCATCAGATACCAAATCACAAAATTTTCTGAGCAAAGTTATCACGCGATACAATTTCCAACTTTTTTTTCTCCTTTCATAATTCTTCTCTTGGATAGTTTTCACCTCAACTTGGTTAATCTGTATTTATACAAAGTATTAAATATAATACTTTTGTATTTATAATACTTACCAGTCAAAAAAAAGTTACTTGTATACACGTGTCTATATGTACACAAAGTATAATTAAATTGTATATTTATCCATTTTTTTATCTCATCAAATATATACATACATTATGACTCTAGAGATATTTTTTCCTATTAAAATATTTTTTCCAACTAACTGCATACGTCATATACCACTTAGGCTCGTTTATTAGTATTAGTATGAAATTTTTATTATGGAAATTGTGAGAGTGGATGCATAATAATCGTCTTATCAGAAATTAACTCTTTTTGTATTAAATACACCCGTACATACCGTACAATGTACAATAAAGGTCTGGTTGCAAAGAATTTGTTTTTATTTTATCTTCTCGTAAATTTATCTATAGAACTACAGCTACAACTACATATATACACTTTTAGCTTGACCTTATAAAAAAAAATATTTTTTTTGAAAAACTATGTGCACAAATAGAGACACTTAAAGTTTAAATTTAATATTTAGTTTTATATTTAATAATAGACCTCACCAACTTTTTGTTATTTTCAAAATGAAACCATATTCCTTGTCCCATACCATCAGCCGGCTTCCTAAAAAAAGAAAGAGAGAAGGAGAAAGTAAAGTGAAAAGAGAAAAAGTTAAGTGTGAAATAAAAATAGAAGCTCAGCAGTTAATTTGCCCGCTTGTCGTTAGTCCTTCTAACGCCTTGGTACTTTAAAGATAAGAGTAGAAATTCATGTTAATTGTTTGGTGCAATCATAAACAGTCCGTTTTCACTGCAGTAGGTCTTCTTAAAGTGCGCATTTCTCCATGATGACGATACGATGTGCAATAGGACGGGTATTTTCTTGTCGTGACGTCTCTTGTTTAAAGTTAAAAAAAAAAGAATCCCACTTCCTTTTTTTCTTCTTCTAAATATCCGCACCACTGCAATGCATACATTTGATAAGAACCTAATTTAATAGTTAACGTTTTTTTTTAAAAAAAGAAAAAAGAAATTAGAAAATCCGTCAAAATTCCTATGCATACGATATACCCAAATAGATATATAAATTTAGTATCTGTACATGTATAAGGTTGTGTACATAATAAAGAAAAAATGTAGTGAAAGTTATGATAGTACAGTTTTATTTGTCAGTGATTTTGTTGACCCATCAACTTGACGTATATGGGTAATAGAGGTCAATATGGCATGTGCAAAAATGTTAAAGATTAATTGATACGTTTTACTGGTTTGGATTTTTTTGACTCTCTCGTTTGACGTACATTTGGGTGAGTGTGTGCTCCTTTTTTTGTGTAGGTCGATGTCAATGCATCTTTTTTTAACTCATTTTTTCCTGTTTCATGAAAAGTTGAATACCCAATTCCCCCTCACATGGCATTTTATGTAGAACTATTTAATATAGAGAGAGAGAGTGAGTGTATGAGAATGTGAGGGAATATTCGTGCATGAGTATTGAGTTAGAGAGAGAGAGAAAGTTACAGAGGGAGAGGGCCATGTAAACTCGAATACATAGATTCATGACATGGCATGAATCGAGCACGATGGGGCGAAAAGTCAGAAAAATTCACTTTGAATCGACTCGTGATCGGGAAGACTGAGGGCAACGTGAGCGAATTAGCCATGAAACATTTATGAATATCTTTAAAGATTTTATGGAAACGTGTCGTGGAATTGAACGAGTCCCAATGGGTTCTCTCGGTTTTTTTCTCTCTTCGTCTCCCTCTCCCTCTTTTCTTTTTTCGGAAGACGAGAAACGGACTTAACCTACATCGCGGTAACATTACAGACGACCCACTACCAATTTATTGACCCTCTTTAATGGAACTGTGTATATTACATATACATATACGTACACTCTCATACTCTTCTGTTAACAGGTAGCTAAGAATAGAATAACTCTTGTATATAGACTAGTACAGGAAGAGTCTAGATTTACTTTGGGAGGAGAGTGACTTCTTTTTTATACATGCAGAGAGACCCCCCAAAAAATAGAGACAAGGGAAGAACCTTGAAGACTCACGTGGACGATATATATATATAATACACATCTCTCCAACAGTCTCTAAAGTCCATCACATCACAAAGGTTTTCTGCTATTTCCTATCACTCGAATGGCTCTGTGACACAAACAAACAAAGGAATTTCAAAAACAAAGGGAGGATCTATAAATCTACCAGTTGTATATAAAATAGACATGTATTATGTATCTATAGTACAGTCACAGTCAGAGAGACAAAAAAAAGAAACAGGGGACAAAATACATTAGAGGACTCGAGTCTAAAAAAATATATACATATGTATATACATATTTATATACAATTTTATATACAATTTTATACAGTTGATGGCTTTTTTAAAACGGCATGTCAATCAGATGTACATACACAAAATAAAGTATTGCATGCAAACCTCAATAACAGACAAAGTAAAGAAAGTACCAAGTTCCTGACTACACCAAACAGAGACAGAAAAAATGGAGACGAGAAAGTAAAAGAGAGAAAGTTGGGAGATGAGATGACTATAACAGAAAAACAGTTTAAATTTTAATGTACATCCTTTCATACATTGTTTTTTTCCTCTCTCCCTCTCTTCAAGTCTTCATGTAAAGTCAAAGCACAATAAAAAAAATATCTTTTGAAATGTATATTACAGTCAAGGTAGTGTACTAGTAAAGGTATATTGACTCTTTGTTTTTTTTTGTATTTACATTATTTTTCATTTTATATTTTCAACATAATACTAATAATAGTATCTAGATACATGATATGGATTTTCTTTGTCAATTTTTTCCCTTCTATATCATATACAGAGCCACTATAATCAACGAGGGTGGAAACATCAGAAATAATGGAGTGCCAAATAAATGAGAGAGAGAGAGAGCCAACAAACAGCAAAGTCAAAAAAACACACACACACTCTCACTCACCATACGCACATACACATACAAATATGGCATAAGAAAATTTCATCTTTGTCAACTTTTTTTTCTCCTTTTTTTGCCCATCTTTTTATTATACTGCAGAGTGTAGAGAGTTATCATATAGAATATGAATTGTAGGAGGATATACATGAGTAAAAAAAGTACTTGGAATTCCAGTCATTTTTTCTTTCTCTCCTCCTCCTCTTCTTCACCTTATTCTTACTCCCTATAGCTCCAGCATTGTAGACTCCACCAAGAATAATTCAAACTAACTACTATTCTCATCGTACTCTCTCTCTCTGTTGAAAGTCTTTGACAAAGAGTATATGTATACATTGTGTATAGGGGGGCCAAAGAATGAAAAAAGGGGAAAAAAAGAATTTCAACTTTCTCTCTCTCTCTCTCTCTCTTATATATGTATCGTTCAAGTAAAAGTAGATTCCTACAGTTGTAGCCAGGATAATACAATATATACCTATATACATGTGTGTGGATGATGAAAGGGAAAGCTCTGTACCCTTCTCTCTCTCTCTCTCACTTTCTACTGCATAAGAAACAGAATCTAAAAATCCTTTCTCGTTATTATGTTTTTTTTCTATTTAAAGAACCAAAGCCGGGCTGAACCATTCATTATATTAGCTTCTCTTCATGGGTATGAACGCTAGAGGAGTTTCTCCTTCTTCACTTTCTCCAACCTCCAACCTCTTTTTTGCCTCTTTTTTCCATTCTGGATAAGACGAGAGTTATGTTATACACACACACATACTTTGGTCTCGTCACGATATTAGCAGTGCATGATTGCAAATCTTATTCATATTGTAGAGCCCATGATACATGTCTATGTAAGTAGCAGGAGGAAGGTACATACATGTGAGCGTAATATGTTTTCATTGTTTTCTTTCACAAATAAATTGGAAACGTATAACAACAGGGACTTAATTGCTTGCACTCAATCAAAATCAACTAATGTAACGTCAAATTATGGAACATAATCCTCTCAGTCTACATACAATACCATAACTAAGAACCATTTTAACATGTGTGGGTTACTTACATATACAACTTTACTACTGTTAACTGTTAACTACCATCAAGAATGAGGAGAAATACCTACACTAAAGTTAGACATGAAATTTGAGAATGTTACCTACATGGAAGAAAGTGCATTGGAATGACAAGTCAAATAACGTTTGGACACTTTACATTTAGAGACATTGGTCAAAAACTCCTTGTTCCTTCCCTCAACATGAAAGCCATCAACATAAATTTTATTGTAAAATGAAAATGCCTAATATGTCAGCAAAAAAAAAAACATTTTTATGAGCTCTCTCTCATTTTTCTCATAAGACAAGGAACAATCACACACACACACACTCAATTTGACAGTTTTACCCATAAACATGTTAGGAAAATTTTTGTTTGCGCACATAAAATCCTCCATTCATTCTACTACTATGTATGTGTATATATATCTATGTTATATATATATAGTGGTAAAGAATGTATGGAGAGAATGTAGGACAGAGTCAAGAATAATTTATAACTATCCCAAGAGACCACCCTTTAAAAAATTTACTAGATTTAATTAAAATAAAAATGATTTTCATAAAATTACATACATATAGTTGTCACACTTATCAATCATCTCCTAAATATACTGGTGATTATGATTAATTATAGTCATTATTAGTACTATGAATGGATCATTATTCTGTCTCAGTGTCTGTATAATGAAAGTGTAGTTGGTTAAATAGTACTTTTACTAAAAAAAATAATGTATATGTTGGTTAGAATTTTGGTGCAAAAATACAACTTCTCTTAAATAATTGTCTCACTCATAATAATAATATTCATTCTTTGAACAACTAAACTATACGCCTTCAAATTCTAGTAATATATACATATCAATATCACTAAATGTAAAACTATAATAAATAAATGAACAGAGAATAGAAGAAAAGAAAATGAAAGCAAGTCAAGTCAGTCAAGTCAATAAAATAATATTTGGTAATTGGTATGTTATGCCACCAAAGAAAATAAATACTTTAACTACTGAAGATAAAAAAAACAAGACAAACAGACAAAAATAAAACAAGACAAAAAAACACTGTGTTTATATTAAAACGAAAGTTACAAAATTGTTATTTAGTTGTAGTACATATAATACATATTATATATATATATATATATATAAAATACATTTGCGATATTAAAAAGAATGGAGAGTGCATGTAAGTGTGTCTGTCTCTTGTGTTCCTAGATTGTGGACACATGGACTCACCTTCTCACTGCATTTATAAAATTGGGGAGTCAAGAAGAGTTAAGTAAAATAAAACACATTTTTTACACTTGTAAAAAATTCTAATAAACAGTACCTACATTTACAAATGTACTGATGTTTAAGAAATATGAACAAACAACGATTAGTTTTTCATCAGCTACGTGATTGTTAATTCATTGTATATTGTTATTTATAAATATTGTATACTGTTAAAACAACACAAATATAACATTTCTTGTATTAAATGTGTTTGTAATATAATGTAGATGTATATTCTAACCATTAAATGGGAATGGGATGACGACTTTACCATGATGCAAATTTCTATATATAGCAGTGCAGATATATATAAAACTTATATACCTACAGTCCTACATATATAGATTTTTCAAACTGATTGCAGTATTTTAATAGTTGTATTATTATTATACCTAGTCAAATCAAGAGTTTAATTTACATACGGTGCGCTCTACACATGCTGACACAGTCAATGTGGTGCAACATAATATTTGATTTTTGTTTTTGTTTTTCCTTGTGTATTTCAGTGTACACAAAAGGTCATTCATAATATTTTTACTACACAACCACAATTTCTAAGAGAATTTATTTAATGGTGGCACAAGTATGTTACTGCAAAATATTATAGTAAATTTGTAGAGAAAATTTTAAGGACGACCAAATTATGTGTAATATTTGAAATCACAAGCTGGAATAATAATTATAATTATTTAAAGCATTTTAAAAATGAAAAATTGAGCTTTTTTAGCAGCTGAATGTTACAAGTCTCATTTAGTACCAAAACCTCTTCATATGAAGTACTTACACAGAATATTTGGAAATACGAGAGTAGATTTGTTTCAAATGAGATTTAAGAATAAGGAAACTAATTATTATGTCAAGATTTTTGTACAGGAAAACTTGTCAAAATGAAAATTCAATCTTAAAATAAAGTAAAAAAAGACGATTTTGCAGAATAAAATAATATTATGAAAACATGAAATCTTATTATTATGAATTATGATGATGAGTGCAGCGAAAATTAAAGTAAAAATACTTGTAGAAGTCGTGAATATTTTTGTTACTTTTCAATACGATGATGATGAAAAATTTACATAAATGATATATAATATATTATATATAGCTGCGTTAACCATTAGCCTTCAATTTAGAATTATTAAATAAGAAATATATTATTGTATAGTTATTCTCTCTATAGTTTTAGTAAAAAAAAGTATTTATCACATTAAACTATGTAACTGTATAGAATTAATATATTTTACTTAAGAGAAAAGAAATATCAAGAATTTTTGTTTGACGAGTTCACCGTATGAAGAGAAGAAACAGACACTTTACATGTTAATATAAATTCAAAATATGCATTATAGTATATGCCTACATACTTTTAAGAATATGTTGACAAAAAAACTGTTTCTTTTAAATAATATTATTTTGACAAGAATCGATCTCAATCAAGGGTTATATAAAGTGTAATTTGTATATATTCAAACCGTATATATATATATACCTTTCATGTCCGTTGTATCAGAATTATTCTTATGATAAACTAGAAAGTGGAATTATTTTTGTTCAGATTATGGAGAAAATAATTTTATTTTCCTCATGACTTCGCCTCAAGGTATAAAAAGAGAGAGAGAGGGAGAAAAAAAGAAAGGCAAATAAGTTAGATTATTAAGGTGTAAGGAATACATCAAAAACTAATCAAAAACTATGGAAAATGTTTTTAGTCAAAGAATGCATTCTTTTCTACGACCATGGGAATGGTAGTCATCTTCATCTTGTGAGTTGTACTCAAGAGGGAGATGAACTTGATAAGGATTCAAGAATGCCTCAAGCTTTGACAAGAAACTGTGTGACACATCATCATTATGAATTTATTCTAATTTGAATGTTGAATTGAACTCAATTCTGCTTGTATGGGAAATATTAACTGATGCTTCACAATCAAGTTTTGACTACACATGTATTGGTATGTAGTATGGATAGATTTTTCAAAAAAATGCTTTTTTGACTGTCTCAGAAATAATGATGCTATTTTGTGGGGGACAAATGATTTATCCCTGTCAACTTGTAGAAAATCTGTAGGTAGGTACTTACAAAATACAAAATCGCAAGAAGAAAAATAAGAGAAACGGTCCAAAGTCCAAGGGGTTACACTTTTACTATCCCTACAAATGAAAAAAAAAATTGAAAATCACTGAAAAAGTATAGAGTTCAAAAAGACACTAATAAATGATGTTTACGTCACGTGTAAAAATTACATCTTGATGTTTTCAGTATGCAATGTATACTATACATAGGATATTCTTTTTCAATAGTAAGTGTTTGACTATGGAGCAAAAAAACTTTGCATAATACAAGTGCAATAATATTTATATCGGCCACACACAGTACGCCAGATATGATCAATAATTGTACTAAAGAGTTTGATATTTGACAGTAAATTCTCTCACTCTCTCTCTCCTCAGACATCCCATTGAAAGAGTTTACAAACAAGAAAAAAATGTATTTAAGATAAAAAAAAGCTGCCGTTAATACATATTACATAACATATTATTCTTAAACTGCGTTCAAGTCATGAAAGACGGCATTGGAAAACTCTTGATACATGTAAATGGGTTGAGTCTTCTTGACATTTTTTACTATCCATTCTCTCTCATTAGTTTACAAAGTTACACACACAAAAACTTTGTGTAAAATTTAGAATTTCTAATAAAAAATATAAGTCATCAATGGCATTAATATCATGTCACGATTGATAATATAAGAATATAAAAATAAAGTAATCTATATAATAAAAAAAATTGTTATAATGGATAGAAGTAATATGGGTTAAAAGTGATTGAAACATGATGAATAACGAGGAGACTCAAATCAATACATATCAAAAAAATCATTTGTTTAACCTCAACTGAAAATAAAACGATTACCACTAACCTTTTTAATGTATAAATATATTATATTATTATAATAATTGTAAGATCATTATAAATTAAATTTATAATGCATAGTTATCGCGCATGATTTTTATCTTCATGTACTGAAAGTTGATATTATAAAATTGACAACCAATATATTAAATTGTATTTAAATTTTACATTGTAAAAGGTTATTATAATATGTACTAATATTATGACGATATTATGAGATGAAACTGCAGTGATGCATAAACACTACAATGATATATTATGATGAATATATTTTCAAATAAAAGTTCAATCCTTGTTCAAAAGATAAAAAAGGCTTTTCCATTGTTTTTATTTTTGCTGTTGCAAATTTCTTTTCTTAAAATTATCAATAATAATTTTTATTGTTTTTAACGCTTATCTTCTCATATTATTTTTTTTATATAGTAGGAATTATTATTATATAATAAATAATTTTCAAACATTTTGAATGCACGTAATACAGGGTTTTTTTATAAGACTAAAAATGTAACCAATTCCTTGCACATAACATATTTTATCAATCTGACACGCTAGGTTTTGAGGGATCAATATGGAGAAAAATATGATCCACGACCTCGATAGCGACTGCATAAAAATAGACAAAATTCATTCAAATTAACTCATGTAGTAGACATTGTTAGCATGAAAGACACATATTGTAATTTTCAACATTGTACAAGCACACATAGAGACTAGAGACAGACATACAGTGATCATGTGAAATAAAAACATTCCATAAACTTCATTTGCAAGTAAAATGTTCATTTTCAGATCATTCATTATAAAATGTACATGATCACAGAGAAGAGAAACTCATAAAAAAGAGAAAAATCAAATGAGAAGTAGTTGTAATAATAATGTAAGAGAAAAAAAAACTCACCGTGGGAAACGAGGATGACCACGGAAAGGATAACTACCACGTCCTCGAAAACCTGGCCTGGAGAATGTGCTTCCTCGAACGCTTCCTCCTCTTGGTGGTCTATCTGTTCTACTCAATCCAGGTCTATTTGTTCGCTTTGGCATAACCTACAAGGGACGAGAAAAGTAAGATTATCACAGTAAAGATAAACACATGAACATTTGTCATTCATAGTTGGTAAAAAAAATTCCTTCATAAAAATACATCACAATTACAAGACGTTCGTCGTCATATAACATTATATCTTTCTTGTAAAAAAATAAATCTCTGTCTCTCCCTCTATTACGAGACACTATGTCATTCATGTAAAATAGATGATAAAAATAACTACATGTAAATTTAGTATTCAGGAATGTTAAGTAACTAGAATATATCATGGTTTGTACCTTGATTTGACGTCCACGGAATAGTGACTCGTCCATTGCCATAGCTGTATTAACAGATTCTCGATCCGCAAATTCAATGTAGGCAAATCCTTTGGGATGACCATCAAATTTGTTACATAAAATGGTTACACGGTTGATGGAGCCACAACCATGAAAATGTTGCTCTAGTTCTTCTGCCGTCGCTCCATAGTCCACCTAACAATCATAAGTAATAATAATGTATTCAATTATTCATTGTAAGTACAGATTGTACAGAGATAAAGGACAACAAACGAGCCCAAGACAGTAAAGTGAGAGACATGCAAAATTTGCATGCCTCAATCAAATTTTTCTTTCTTTTTTTAAATACCATTGGAAATACTAATAATACATACAATATTATGTGTAGTATATTTTTCTCTCTTGTATTTTAACATGATAATTTGTGACTGAGATGAGTCAAAAAGAAAACATGTGAATAATAATCATAATTTTTGTAGATTATCATAGTTTCATCAACTTACATTGCCAACATAAATAGATCGGGCGTCTACTTCCATTTTTTCTTCTATTGACATAGTTGTGGAGCCTGCTTTTAACAATACATACATATATGAACAACTAGAAAAATTATTAATGATAGTAAACATGTATCATGACAAATGTAAAACAAATAATCATGATTAATCAAGATAAGATTATTGTAATAATAAAATTTAATAAAATCAGACCTCCACTTGGTGGACTTCCAATATTCATTTGTCGATCAACTTCATTTTGGAGCTGCTTCAATTTTTCAGCCTCTTCCTCCATTTCTCTAACTCTAGCTTTAATTGCTTCTAATTCCTAGTATCAAAAAATAATTCCACAAATTAAATTAAGACAATTTGAGCAGCAATGTATATTTCAATGACAAACTACGAGCAATAAGTACATTGACACGTGGAAGAACATTATCATCTTTGTGTTCCAAAATTAAAGAATACTTGATACACAAATAATGATAACGAAAGAAGAAAAAAAAGTGTCATATGCAAAATATGTGCGTTTTACACACATTAATACGCCGAAGATCATTTAACATGTTAATTGGGATTAATTGGATATAATTGTTGTGTAATCACCGTGTCATCCTCTCCAGTATCGACTTTTCCTTCAAATTCCACATTATTTTCACTAATCATGTGGTCACTATCATTATTCAGTGGAGATCCGTAGATACTATTGGAGTTTGCCAAATTCATGAGAGCTTTCCCATTTTCTAAAGCCTCATCGCACTGTGATTCATCCATGATTGCTCCTAAATAGAATGTATTTACTTGTCTCTCCTGTAAATGGAAAATAAAATAAAAATAATCAAGACATTGTCAATCATCAACATTGATACAATAGTACAAAATATGTAATAAGAGTAAATCATGGAATCACAATGTAAGTATCACGAGTTGAACAAGGAATACTGACACATTGAATATATCATGAAGATTACTTAATCGGGTAAACTCATGTAAATTGAAAGAAAGTATAACATCACTCTCAATAATTGAATTGACTATTTGATAAATCAGAGGAGTAGTACATGGTAAACGTGGAGAACAAAATAAATGAGTGAGTGTATTTATGTAAATCAATCATGTACCGGGACAATACTTATTTTGCCTACCTTGAATAATACAGACCTGTCCGTTTGTCACTCATTCACTTGATTCTAAATAACTCACGACACACACTTGGTAATAATAATTATTAGCCAGCTTGTAAAGTTCAAGTTAAAGTACACTTTTTTAAATACAAACTTCTTGAACTTTTGGACGACGCTGACTGACTTTGCAAAGTGGATGGACAATTTAGCAGCTTATATTTCTAATGTACATATCTATGTGTGTAATTTAGACTTTATATTTTTGTTGAGGCCAACGAAAGAGAGGGGGAGTCTCTCGGTGTCATGGCGATTTTTCGCTTCTTCCTTTGCCGATGCGATGCACTAAGATTGTCACTCTGACACAAAACCTCGAAGAGGAATCAACGAATCTCTCTTGTCTCTAGCACACTAGTAGAGTTCATCCAGTTCAAGTTTTAGTGGCTTTGTATTTAGAAAAAAAATTGTTTGATTAGAAGTTAATCATCTTGCGGTGGATAGTTATTTAGTTGAGGGGTGTTCAAAACAAGAAAGTGTGTGCTCCGCATCCTTCTTCTACAAGATCATCGGTTTATTAAACTGAACAAACATGACGACTAACGCTAATCAATTTATTGGGAGTAAAATTAGCTTGATTTCCAAGTCTGAAATTCGATATGAGGGTATCCTGTACTCCCTTGACCTCGATGATGCCACCATCTCATTAGCTAAAGGTAAGCATCATTCTTTTGTTATTTTTCTATTTTTTCATCATCATGGAACATTGTCTTTTATCCCATCTTCTTCTCCTTTGTGTTACATTCAGAGAACAAAGAAATATTTTATTTTATTATTTCTACTTGAATGCCGCAATTATATTTTATTATGTATTACAATCAACTTATTATTTTGACAATTTTTAGCGGTACAAATTATTTTTATTTTGCGACTAAATTCGTTTTTTTCTGGGAACGCTATGTATTTTTTTTGCATGGACCATGTTCTTTCAAATAATTATAATGAATTATATTTCTTTTTAGTACATATTCTTTTGTTTTATTTTTATTAATACAAAATTTAAAAAAGTGTAGGTAGTACTTTTATATTTACAAAAAATTAATATAATTTTTCTATCAAGGCATTTGTACTCATCATTGTACTATTTATTATTACAGTCAAATCTTTCGGGACGGAAGACCGGCCAACGGAGAGACCTGTGCCACCCAAGGAAGAAGTATATGAGTTTATCATTTTTCGGGGAGCTGACATTAAGGGAATTGACGTGTTAGAACCACCAAAGGCTGCACCAACATTGACTAGTGGACTTCCTAATGACCCAGCCATCGTTGAAGTGTCTCATTATGTATGTATAGAATCCAAATTTGTCTTATCTTTCAAACTCTTCTTCTTCTTCTTGTTTATCTTATCACTCTACTCTTCTAGTGTACATTTCCATACTCATCTTTTGTACTATTATGCGAATGCTAATAGTGTAACCAAAGTAATATGAGTAGATAGAGAACAATCTCTTTCTTTGTTTCACAAATGTACAAATGAGTTTGAAGTAACTTTTTTAACTTGAATAGATTTGAATACTTTTTTTTTTGTATAACTTGAATAATTTGTTGTTGGATTTTTTTATGATTATTGTAGCATTCAGCTGGGCAGTCCGGTCAAGGAGGTCTCCCACCATCATCAGCATTTACTGGTTCCTCAAATTCTGGTTACCCTGGTTCATTTGGAACTTCTTCGGTCTTGGGAGGAGTAGGGAAGCCACCTCAGTCAGGAAATAGTGAGTTAAATTCATCCAGTTTGGATCAAACAAGTGGCATTTCTGTACCACTTGAACCCACTGAAAGCACACATGAAACTAGTGAGTTTCGGAATAATTTTGATTTCCCTTTTTGTTTTGTTTTTTTTAAATACGTACAAATCATTAATTTTTGAGCTTGTTTTTGTGCCACTAGCTGGTAGTCGTCTATAATTTTTTTGCGTGTGTTTTGACTGTATTTTAAAAAACATTTTTTTGTGAGTATGTACTGAATTGTAATTGATTTGTTTTTTTTGAGCGAAATTCATTCTTATTCCTTATTGTCATCTGGTATGATTGATTGATGGATGAGTTCAGAATGATGATGACTTGATTGTTGAACATGTGTTGCTTTTTTTAACTGTGTAAATTGTGTGTGACTAATCGTGTGTGATCGAGCTTTCAGTAGTTTCAGTAACCTGCCTAAACAGTCTGGTGAACAGAAATGTCACTAGGTAAAAAGGCAGGACTTGAGATTAGCTATTTTTATTCATTTGTTTTTGTACATAATATTGTGTGTTCGTCGTCTCATTTACATTATTGTCCAGTTAGTTTTTTTTGTTGCAAAAAGAAAGAATGGCTGACGTAATACAATATATATAAAACTTACACAACTATGGTATGGTAAGTCCCTATGTATATCATTTTAGAAATATATTAGTTATTATGATGCATAATATTTATTTTTGTGTAAATCTACATTTTTTAAATTTACATTTGCTTAGCTCGCTGTGTGCTATACTAATCTAGTTGTTATAGTCTACTAAGACTTGTATGATAGAGTGATGTATGAATTTTTTAAAAAGTATTAATTAAGTCATAGCATCTCAATTCCTGCCTTCAATTTACAACATTTTTATAAAGTAATGGTTAAAATATTTTGCGAGTAAAGTTGTTCTTGATTTAATAGGCAGGTCCAATGCGTCAACACCTACTCTATACTCAAATAGGAAATCACCAACAATTGACTCTGGTGCTCAAGTGCCCGATGACAGTAGGGGAAAACGTAGCCGTCAATACAACAACAATAGACAAGGGGATGGACGACATTCCCGACAATCTTCCGAAGATCGTCGTCGTCATCATCAAAATCGTCAGGTCCAGGGAGGAGGAGGAGGAGGTGGTGGTGGTGGACAGGCAGATCGACAACAACAGCAGAGTGGTTATCAACCCAGAGGACGTGGTCAATATGCCAATTATCGTGGTGGCTTCCGAGGACGTGGATACAGACCTCAAGGAATTATTAAAGCTCAAATGCCACCAAAAGTAACCTTTAATGACCCCTATGACTTTGATAAGGCTAATGAGGAACTCCAAAATGTCTTCTCTAAATTGAAAGTTTCAAAATGTAAGTTTACTCTTTTTACAATTAATTTGTGTACTTTTATTGTCCTAACACATGTAAAGTATTTCAAATAATATAATTCTTAGTAAAAAAATGGCATTCAGTCCTAGTTAGTCACCTTATTTGATTATATTACATATGCAATGAAAAACACTTTAGTCTTTACATTTAATTTTGTATTCAATGTAAATTTATATTGGCTATCAACTTGGTGAATCTATAACATAGAGATGCTGGAGATTTGTGTATTGCCACTTTGACTACATTTTTTTGTTTCAAAAAGAAAGACCTTGAATTATTCTCAAAAATTAACATGTATTTTTTTTTTGTCTTTTCTATAGCCACTGATGAGGAAAAGAAAGAAGGCGGTGAACCAGAAGAGGCAAATAATGTGGAACAAGAGGAGCAGGAGAATAAAGAACCTGCAGAACCTTTCTATACTAAGGATAGTTTCTACGATAAAATCAGCTGCGAATCCACCGAGAGGAGCAAAGGGTAAGAGTCACAACAACATGATTATTTGACATGAAAATATTATTCATGTAGAGTTTTATTGTCATTGACATCCTGTACTAAAATTAAATTGCTCTGTTTTTTTTTAAAAAAAAATTATTAGGAAGGGCACACGAATTGACTGGCGAGCTGAAAGAAAATTAAATGCAGAAACTTTTGGGGTCCCCGTAAATAATGGGCAACGTCGTGGAGGGTTCCGTGGCTACCGTGGAGGGTATAATACAGGAGGCTACAGAGGTACTGGCGGCTATCAACAACGTGGAGGGTATGGTTACTCAGGGTACAATTATGGCAACAGTGGTTACCACTACAACAATCGTTACAATGGTGGTGGTCGAGGAGGTCAACGTGGAGGATATAGACAGCAGCAACAACCACAACCCTCGCAGCCACAACAAGCAACACAATGAAAATAATATACTTATTATATCCACTCAAAAAAGGGGAAAAAATGAAAATGCACCACCCGACAAGTTGATGATCACAATTAAAATTATATATATATATATATTATTATTATATATAAAATGAGAGGTATATATATATGAATATACTTGAATGAAACAAAAAAAAATTAATTAATTGATGATAGTGTACGAAAGAATTAATAGGATGATGATGAAGATATGTGTTAGAGAAAGTTTGAAGAAGAAGAATTTTTTGGAGTACTTTATATTAATAATTAGATTAATATATATTATTATATATGATTAGATGTTAGCTTCATAAGATTGAAGTAAACAATTTCGTATTTCCAGATTATCGTTCATAATCTTTGAATAGACGAATGTCATAAGAAGAAAAATTATTGAAAGAAAATTATTTGCTACATATGAATGAAAAGAAATAAAAAATGTACACTAAATATATGAAGAAATTTTGAAGAATATGATATATATTATGTAGACAGAATTTAATAATAAATAATAAAAATAAATAAATAGAGAAAAAATGAATATTTCTGTGGGCCGAGTAACAATAATACTGTATTATGTAATAGCATTATTTAAAGAGAGATGAAATTTCCTACATAACGCTACATATATAAATATATAATTTGAACTATATGATGAAAGTTACTACTTTTTCTCTTGTCCACATCAAAAATTGAATAGATGAGAAATAATTTGAAATAAATAAAACATGTACAAGAAGATGATATAAAAAAATTTTTGCATTTATGAGAGATATTTCAAAATAATTTCCCTACACACATAACGTAATATGATATAATATTATTTTTAATTAATAATATTATACAATTTTAAAAAATTCCGTAAATTTTGAATGGCTAATTAACAAGAGATTTACACATACAAACTTATGTTAATGTTGATGAGCAGATAAATAAATGGAAGACTATAACTAATTGGTCACATTTCATCAAAAGTTTTTCTTATTTATCCATTTTTATGGTAGTAGAGTAGTATATAATTACATTTTAGTTAGAGCGAGCAACATGGAGAATACATTGTGACCCAATGTATATATATATTATATTAATATTACAGGGAAATGATCATCATTGTATAATGTTATGTATCAATACCTTCATCATCATCTTCATCAGAGTCAGGCAAGTCCGAGTCTTCAAACAAATCTTCATCAATAGGAACGTCGAGATTATTATTATTACTTCCGCCATCTCCAGTTCCACCAGCTCCTGGTTCTAACGAGTTTATTTTAAGTTGTTCTAGACGATCCCTAGCTGCTTGAGTACCAGTTCCATCCACTTCTTGCTCATCAAATTCCAATTGATCAAACGTAATTTCCTTGTACTAATTGAGTAAATTAAACAAATTAATTAAAAGAAGACAAAATTTTCAGTCATGCCATAAATAGGAAAAAACCATAAATTAAGTATAAAATAAATTTTAATGAATGAAACCTCAATATTATCTTGATCATCATCATCCGGTAAGTTTCTTGTATCAAAAGTGTCATCACCATCTTCTAGTGCATCGCTGTCAGCAGCCATTGCGGGATTAAACGTAAACATTTCTCGACCAGAAAGCTATACATGGACATTCAAACAAAAATGATTTTAAAAACAGGTATCAATCGTTGTATTTAACTTTGATTTGCAGTATCTACGACGTGGTCAACATGAAAAATATGACAATAACAGAATAATCATCTATGAATTAAAACTCACCCCAACTTGTCGTCCAGCTTTAAAATCAGAGCGTTTTTTATCCTCTTCCTTTTGTACCGCTTCTTTCTTTTCATTAATTTTTCTCTTTTTCCAACTAATAAAAGTCTCCAAAGTTACTCTTGTTAATGCAGAACCTAAAGCAGCTCGCTCCCTCTCAATTAAATCTTCTAATGATATTTCATCTTTTTTAGAGTCTTTAATTTTATCCTAAAAGGAGAAAAAAAGAAAGGATGCATTAGGTAATTCTTTGATACAAATCAATTGCATTCTATTTTATAATATTGAATTTGTACAACAAATCAAGAAACTACTTGTAGATGTATAATATTTTTTACCCTTTTAAGAACAAATCCAGATGGTAATGCATGACGATAATGGCAATTTTCTCCGTTTGGACATTCCCAAAACCATCCATATTTAGATTTTTCAACAGCGTCAAGGAAAAATTTACAAATCTGTATCATAAGAGTATACATTGACCAAAATATGTTGAGACCAAATCAGAGCATCAATTTTATGGCTATAATAAACTGTACAATCATAATTGTAATTAGCCATTGTACATGTAGAGAAAAATTGTGTCCTATTACAATCAACTAATCAACATTTTGTACAGTTTGGATCAAATACATAAGTAATCAAATTAATATCATAATTACAATGTCTGTTTGAGGTTTCTTCAGATTGGTTGCACCGTGTTTTTTCTCCACAACCTCTTGCAGTTTGGCTTCATCCCATTGATCCATTGTGTCGGCTGCTGCTTCATCATCCCTCATGTCACAGTATAAGGATCGTTTCTCTGCTTTTCTGTTAATTGTATAAATAAATAAAATTACATTCACCACATATTCATGACATGACTGTGATTAGAATATACTGGTGATGACCATAAAAATGGTATTTATTATTTCCTTTGTTTATACCTTTCGATTGTAAGGTCATGAGAGAATTTACACTTGTCTCCCTTCGTACAAGTACCTTGCTTGAAAAATGCACAGAGGACGGACTTTGGATCAGCACCTAGAGTTCAAAATAGAATAGAATTTATTACTTGAACTCAATTTGACTTGTGGCCCTTATGACGCTTAAAAATTTCATTTTTTACATTGATACACTGAGTTCAAAGTCATTATATCGCATAATAAACTATGATTAAATTTTGTATTGAATTGAGCTTATTACACATACCTTTTTCAACTTTTTGTGCCTGTGTTACTGGCTTAAATAATACACCCAATTCATCTACTTCACCACCCTTCTTTTTATCCTTTTCCTGTTGTTTTAGCAAATCTAATTTTCTTGCAGATGGATTAGAGCCGAATTGAACCTGCTTTTGTACTTGCTGAATAAATTTTTGTTGTTTAGATCCTTTTTTATTTTTCAGTCCAAAAGTTTTATCCTGTCAAAACAAAAACAACGACAACATTTTAACAAAAAGAACAAGTTCATTACTTTGACATGCCTTTACAAAATACATAAATAGATGAATAAAAATTATGACAGAGTATTATTATGACACTTTTCTGGATCCATTTTTAAGTACTTACTACTGAATGACGAATTATTTATATAAAAAAAATTTACCTCAACAACTTTATCCTTCTTTTTCTGCTCAGTCCTTTTGGGAAAATAAAAATAAAAATCATTTTTATTAGTAGAGACAAAAAAGGGATTTTGTCGTCTAACCTAATAATTTATTTTATTGAAAAATGAACATTAAAGTACTTTTTGCTTGGAGCAGCTGCGGCTGGCTTTTTTGGTGGCATCCTGTGGAATTTATACGATTACTAGATTCACAAATGAAACAAAATGTACCCCTACTACCCACTTGTAGTCTCTTGATTAACTTTAACTTAAAATTAGTCAAAATAATTTTACAAATTGGTAGCCGAACAGATGCAAAAAAGATTTTTTTTAAAAAAAAAACACGCAAAAAGTTTGAATTTCGCCTCCACGAGACCGTTATTCGGTCAGGCCGGATGTAGCCTCTCGCAATGTTTAAGTGCAACACAAATATGGAGGACTGTTAAAAGTTGCTTTCTTTTTAAAAAAAGTTCCTACCTTTTTTTGATATCTAAATATATTAGTAATTGGTAAAAAAAACTCTGAATAACGACACGACATTCTCCAAATGTGTTCCTTGTGAAATTTTACATGTACTGATCCACGAAGACAGGAGAATCGGGCATCGAATAATTATTAGTAAAACTCCAAAATATGCTTGTGCAAGAGCCGATCCAGGTGAGAGAGTTTTTTGTCCCCTCATTAAAATATCGATTTTTAACCATAATTTTATTGTACTATTAAAGTTGTACTACTTGTCCCATGTAGTATATTATGCATTTCATTATGTAGACAAGAAACAAATTGTATTGTTGAGTTTATTTTGATTACATTATTTATTTGGGGTGTGTACATACTTACCTTTGCCCCTTTACTAATTACTGCGTAATACATGAAATAGTATTATTATGTTTCTTAAAATTGTTAATTATTTTAATTTTTAGGCTGCCATTTGGCATTGCCTCAACCACTACTCGTACAATGATGCTATTTTTCTGGCTGAACGATTACATGCAGAAGGTAAATGATTGTTTTATACACGTACACACATACACACAAGTTCATTGACTCAACATTAAATCTAAGAAAATCAAAAAACGTTCTTCTCTCTCATATCTTTGATGAACGTTTTAATATTCTCTGATACTCATTCAAGACTGAATGAATTTCAACTTTTTTGTATTTTCATGTATTATTCGATTTCACATAAATATAACCTGGGTACGATGTAATTTACATTTACAGTAAACTCTGAAGATAGTCTTTTTTTACTGGCGACCTGTTACTACAGAGCTAATAGACGCAACCAATGTTATTCTATTTTAAAAAATCGTGGAACTTCTGCCAACTTAAATTCAAGATGTAAATTCCTATTAGCACGCTGTTGTACCGATATGCAAAAGTAAGTAAAATTCTGTTACACATGTAACACATTCTTGATGATGCATCCTTTGATTCAAACAAGAACAAGTTTAAAAACTTGTGTCATGTCTAGTCCTCGAGCATTTTATTCATTGTTTTGATTTTTTTTTCTACACAGAATGGCAGAAGCAGAAAGTATTTTGACTTCAATTGGAAAAACAAAAACAGATGGTCCTATCGAGTCAATAGTTGGAACATTTGGTGATTCGGCTCCTTTTGCCTGCAAATTATTCGCTAGTGTATGTTCGCAGACTGACCGAAATCCTATGGCCAAGGACGCTTATCTTCGAAGTCTGAAATTAAACCCATTTCTATGGGATTCCTATAGTAAAATCTGTAATTTGGGAGAAAATGTGGACCCTGTGGCTGTTTTTCAGGTAATGCAACCACTGGTATATTTTAAAGACGATTCTAGCATATTATACACAGAATGGAAGACAATTATTCTACACGACATTTTTCTCTAGGCTTTATTATTTTTTTCTCTGAACACAACACGAATGTCTGCCTTAACAATGTTTTTTAGGTTGCAGTACCTACACAAAATTTATAATCACTGCCTCATACCCTAAATATAAATAGCATACAAATTATCTAGAATATACATTTGTACAAACTGAAGGTCACTACAATAAATACATTAAATGATAAATATGAGCTTTATGAATCCATCGACATAGACTATAGGCCGCCTCATGACGACGTTTACTATTAGTTTAACTAAAGACATTCAGTTGAAAATATACTTTTTAAACCTCGATTTACAAAAAGTTAAATTCAAGGTACAAATTTACGACAACATAATATATAATAGATGATGTTGATGATAAGACTTTGAGGCTCGAAGGTGGTTTCTCTCAAGTTGCATACTCTCATGTTTTACTTTTTGCTACTTCTACGCATACTCTATAGACCACAACTGCACATGAAATCAGCATCATTTTGTTTAAAAGTTAAATGTGTATGGAGTATGAATGAGAGACTTTCAATATTTTTATGATTAAAATAACATAAATTATTTTATATGATTCTAGGTTGGACATTTAGAAAGCTTTTCTATGTGTCATGGAACTCAGACAGTTGTCTCCTTAGTCGGAAGTCAAAACCAAGAACCCGTTGTTATGGGAGTATGCAATCTCAACTCAGAACTTCAACCTAGATTTATGAGGTAAGCTTGATTTTCTTTAGTATGAGCCTTTGTTTATTGCCTACTTTTCATGTGAGTCGGACCGCACTTCATGATGATATTCAGCGTAGTAAATGGACCATTTGTTATTTTTTGAACATCATTAGCACAAGTACACAATGTATAATTGCATAATTTTTTACATTTCAGCACTCCAACTGTTATAAAGAATGTGAATGCGCCTGTTAAACCCATGCCCATTTCTGATGAATTAGCTGGTGTCTTACATCCATCAAATAAGAATCGACCCACCAAATATCGAAATCTGTTTACTAGTACTCCTATTGCAACACATGCCACGTCGTAAGTTTATTATTTGTTTAAATTTACTTGGGTGAAGTACTCGTATAATCTACAATTTTCCCTTCTAAATATGATCCTTTAGCTTTGGTTTCTTGCCTTTGGCCGACTCAAGGTAAAAATATGTGTGGTTTTTATACAGTTTAATAAAACTAAAACGTCGTTGGATCATTTATTAGAATTTTTTTTTGACAAATGTTTGGTTTTTTCCTTTGATTAGGTTTCCTTTGGAAAGCTCGACTGAATCGACAAATCAGGGCCATTCATTTAATTCCCCCTTCATGATGATATATTCCCCTACCGCAACTTCGGAATCATCGGAACCTCGAGCTAAGAAAGTAAGATATGTTGCATACCTTTCAAAAAAAAACTATTCATTTTTTCTCCCTTACTATTATGATTTATTCATTTTAGTAGAAATATTCAGTACAGTGTAGTACAGTTAGATGCGTATTTTTGTTACTTTAGTCTATGTGACTTGTGTACTTTTTTACAATCTGCATGTGAACAAAGTTTTGTGCAAAAAAAAGACAATAGAAGTATGTCTGTCAGAATCAGGCCACTTCTTTAGGTTGTAGGTTAATGATAACATTTCCTACTGTAGATAATTCTTTTAATCATGTGTTGAGTGCTAATTCTTTGCTACTATTTCCTTACCATTTTCTTATCATACATTCACAACAACTGTGAGTATTTCAAATACTACCCTCTTTTCTACTAGCCCATGATTGTTTAGCATTTGCTTGTATGTAACTACTGACTAGCTACACATAATCTTACCATATTTTATTTTTTGGGGTATGAATTTGAAGGGCTTTCATAGTCTATTGTAAAAATTACGAAATAAAATGACTTATCTGATAGGGGACAATTTTTTTTATTATTCAACAATACTTTCTAAAAGTACACGTATATAGTTTTTTCTTAATTACATGTGGACAAGGGAATTATTTTAGGGGATTGCTTGAACTCTTTTTTTTTTGCTCGTTTGTAATATATTTTTCTACAAATATGTAGTGGTTGACTAATTTGAGCTTTTTCTTATGGTTGTTCTCTTGTTGCTGTTTTGTTTGGGGTGTTAATGAATTCAGTTTTCTCATGTGTTGTAATTCTCCTGGCTCTTAGCTTACTTCTTCTTTTTCTGTTTATTTGGGTTCGTTTTTGTTCTTTCTTTCCTCTTGAATGGTTATCGATGAACATAACCAAAAAAAATTTTTTCCCTTTTGGATTTCACACACTGTACAAACTACTTCCGTAGAAACATGATTAAATGGGTGTAATTAGAATGTGAATATGTCATCATTATAAAATAAACAACAGCCATGTTTACGTGTGCCACCCTCGTGGCAGCCACAGCAGCAGCAAGCCGCTCCTGTCTTGATGACCCACTCCCCCTCAACGACGCCAACACCACAGCAGCCTCTCAATCCCCAAACAGCCAATGTCCGGCGAAGTTCTAGACTCTTTTCAAATTCAAACGTCTCCGTAAAAGTATGTCTTTTATATATCATTACTCTATTTTTTTTATGTTATGTACTTTTATAAAAGGATTTATCAAGTATTTAATTCCGTCTTATGTTTACATTGAAAAAAGACGGTAGATATAAAGTAGAGGAAGGATGTCATAATTAATCACTTATTCAAACATTTTTATATAGGAAAATAGTAAGACTCCCGCCAAGGCTCGACTACCACCGTCTAAATCGCCTAGTAGAAAAAATAAAATCCGAGCTTCTCGTTCCGCAACCGTAACATCCAGCAACAATGCAAATAATAACTCAACATACCAAGAAAATCAAAAGAATTCTCAAATAACAGAGGCTGGCGGGATTCCTATGATCGATCATGATATTAGTGATTGCCTCTTTAGCGCCCCTTCTCCCATCGAAAAGATTCCTATATCAGTCAACAATGCTCTTGGTGGTATACAAGTAGGAGGACATATGGGAACAAATGCGTCACAACCTATCCTTGCTGAGCAGGCACTCAGTATTCAAAAACAGGCTGCTGGTGAGTTTATTTTGAAGCATGTTTTTAACTACCTTTTTCACTAATTGACTCAACATATTTATTACATTTCATTATGGTATTTTCATTTACAGAGGGGTTGATGAATTTACTGCGAGAGATGGGAAAAGGATACAGACACCTATGCAGATTTGAGTGTCTTGACGCCATCGAATGCTTGGACTCTCTTAAATCTTCACAGTATCATACGGGTTGGGTGTTAGGGCACATTGCGAAGGCATTCTTTGAGTTAGGAGATTACGAAAAGGCTATTCAGTAAGAAATTCTATGAATTATTTTCTTTTTCAAGATAGTTAACTAAGTAGTTCATTACTACTAAACACTTTAATTGATCTTTAATATTTTAATAGACACTCACGTTAATTACATTTTTCTCTTTCTTTTAGGTATTACACAGAAATGAGAGAAGGAGAGCCGCATCGAGTCGAAGGTCTAGAATGGCTAAGTACGTGATTTCTTTTATCAATTTATCAAGTCTATCAATTTTTTATTGTAGAAAATTTTTATACCAATCCATTATGTTGTACTTTTATAAAAAAGAAAGTCAAATAATTGATTACATTTATTTCCTGTGCTTCTAGGTACATCCATGTGGCATCTTCAAAGAGAAGTAGACTTATCATCGTTAGCACATGACTTAATGTCAAGTGAAAGAAAACATATTTCCACATGGTATGAACGTTTTCTTTAAATCTTTCTCTAATCGTTTCTAGTTATATTGTAAAGCGTTGGAACACATGTACAATATAATTTATTCTACTCTAAAAAAAATATTTACACTTCATTAACGATGGTGTATATTTAATGAAATCATACAAGTTGTTTCTTTTGTTTAACAAATTTCAGGATAGCAGCAGGGAATTGTTTTAGTTTACATAAAGAACATGAGACTGCCATCAAATTTTTTAAACGAGCAATACAGGTACTTATTTCTTTCATTATTCTAATCATGTTATTGTGCATGTAATTATTTTCTTGATTTTATCATTTGGCATCTTTGAATCATGTACGAACAATAAAATGCTAATTACAAACATTTTTTTTATAGGTGGATCCTTCGTTTGCATACGGATACACTTTATTAGGTCACGAATATGTTGCCACAGAAGAATTAGAAAAAGCAATGAGGTGCTTTCGAAATGCAGCTAGGTAAGTCGACGCTATTTTAAATTGTCAATATTATATATGGTTTACATCCTTATTATTCTATACTAATTGGTGTGACAATGTTGGATTTTTTTTAAATATGATAGAATTGATCCAAGACATTACAATGCTTGGTACGGAATGGGCATGATATTTTACAAACAAGAAAGATATCAGAGAGCTGAAGTTTATTACAGAAAAGCGCTTTCAATACATCCGAACAATTCTGTCCTACTATGTCATCTAGGAGTGGTAAGATTTTAGTTTTATTTTAATTTGTACTGTGAATACTCCTATGTAATATACATGATTACATGATTACAGGTATAAGTGTAATTTGACAATGTTTGAAAAAACTAATGATGATTCTTCTTGTAGGTTCAACATGCCCTCGGTTTAACAGAAAAGGCTCTTGGAACATTTGCGAAAGGTAATATAAATTCATTTATAATGACTAATGACTTTTTTAAAATGGACTTAATGTTTTAAAAAATATTTGTTCAAACATATGTCAAATGTTTTATATATAAATTGTGTTTTTTTATTGTTCCCAAAGCGCTTAAAAACAATCAAAAAGACCCCTTGTGCAAGTTTCATAGAGCATCCGTGCTATTTGCTGTAAATCGTCTCGATGATGCTCTATTGGAGCTGGAAGAGTTAAAACAAATCGTACCAAAAGAATCATTAGTTTATTTCTTAATTGCCAAAGTAAGTATATAAAGATCTGATTATGATTTATTGTATCCTTGTGTGATACTCACAAGAAGTACCTATTATTCCGTATATTTCATGGGAAATTGTATCTTTTGAAGTAAAATTAATTCTTTTATTTTCTTTAAAAGGTGTATTCAAAGAAAGGAGATACACATAAAGCTTTGCTTCATTTCTCATGGGCTACCGAGTAAGTCACTTTTTAATATTTGTTTAGTATTTGAATTTATTTGTGTATAGTCATAATCTCATGATTTATTTAATTCATATTTTAATCCAAATACGTTTTTTTAATATTGCAGTTTGGACCCTAAAGGTAAATTATATGTCAACTATTTCATTTAGTTTAACTACCTAATTGGCGTATCAATTACTTCATTATTTAATTTGTTTCTGAAATACGTACTGTAATACTCAAACAATGCAAATGTTTGGTATATTTTATGGTCATAGTGAAAAGGTATAATGTAACCATTGTTTATTCATATTTTCAGGAGCTAACAATCAGATTAAAGAATCAATCGAGCCAGTTTTATCTAGATCAATTTCAACGTTGGCTTCAACAACAGATATGAGTGTTGGAGGAGTAGGAGTAGGAGTCAGTGGGGGTGCCCAAGAAACAAGTGACAACATTGATGAGGGAGAAGAAAGTGAAGTACCGGAAGATGTAATGGATATATCGAATGTTTCGGATTCTGATTTAACTCTTTGATTACGGCTCTACAGTTAATTTAATTTAAAGCTCCTCCCTATTCGTAATTAATGCTCTTGTACAAACCGGAGGAAAATAATTTTATTGTAATTTACACTTACTTATCATATATAATATATATGAAGAATTAAAAATTAAATCCCAATTAAATGTTCTCTTAGTAAGATGCTGAGTAAGAAATCAATAAATAAGTTTACGACGACATACATGTTACATTCAACATTTGTATGATGAACAGAAATAATAATAAGCATAAATAAAATATGATTCAACTCCACATTATGTACATATATAAATATTTATTGATGATCATCAAAATATTGTGCGTTTATTTTTTATCAAGTATTTATCAAGAATTAATTCAAAACTTTCACTATTTTCTATAAATATATAGAGATGGTACTAAATGATTCACGAATTGACTCATAAATAATTCAGTACATAATCAATTTCAAGAAGGCAAAAAAAATCATCATATTTTAACATTATAACTATACAGCCATGTAATAATATGACTATAATAATTATTATTATTATATTTGATAGCTGTTGAAAATACAGTATTATAAGCGACTCACAATCAAAAAGGAATGTGGGTGGTCGAAAACATCTACCTAAAAAAAACTAAATAATCATTCATATTTTTCTCATATCAAAAAGTAAGTTAGTATGTAGTACATATTTGTTATTAATTTGACTGCATCATTAATTAATTAATAATATATTTATATCAATCACAAAAAAAGATTAGCAGATTTAGGTTTGGTTTTGTCGATTTTTTTCGAGTATCGTGTAGAAATTTTTACAGTTCCCACCCGTCTGAATTAGTTTTGCTCGTGTCACTTTGCAGAGGTGTCCAAATAGAACAGAAGAGCTGAGAGAAATCAGACGAGTTCAAGTCGGGACCAGTTCCTTGCATGTCAGTCGAACCAAGTGAAAATGGTGAGTTGGGTTTCGAGATTGGGTTTGCAGAGGAACGTAGTGGATCAAGAGTTGAAGAATTTACATCCGGTGGATAGTAGTAAGTAGAGGGACCACCATTCATCTCCATTTTACCTCCAAAACCTAGTGCTGCAGCATTAACCATTTGAGTGGAGGATGAGACCGGAAGTCCAGGTTCGGATCCGCGAGGACTTTCTCCACTCAATGGACTTGGTAATTCCCTTGGACATGGATCACTTGATAACTGGTTGAAAATACTTTGAAATGCTACATTTCGACGATTTGGTGCTCGAATGACGGATGGTAGTTGGGTCACCAAAGGAACTTCAGAGTAGAGACCAGAAGGTCCACTACGCTCCATAAATCCAAGTCGTGGTTGTGCCAGACTATCAGCGCATTTTAATGTTCTGTGGACTCGGATCCACACGGCACGAGCATCCGTATCTTCCATAACACAGCTAATTAAAAATAAACATAATGATGTGAATTAAAAAACGTGTAATTCATTCTGTGGACAATTAATTTTCTGAAGCCTTTTTCTTCTACATACACTTGTACAAATCTTTATTCCTACTACTTTAGTCATTATAGAATTTTAAACTTGAAAAGAAAGAGACACTTACTTCAAATGATCATATGTTCTACAAAATGGGAGAAATCCAAGTAATTTCTTTTCTTCAGACAGAATGATATTTTCCATTTCCTTTGTTTTCAGTCCACAAACATTACTTTCAAGAGTAAGTAACTGATTGAAAAATTTACATAGCGTTTGAGTATGAAGTTTGGCTCGAAACGCTGGATTATTCAGTACCGATGAATTCACACGAAGCCAGTCCATAAGAATTTTCACTAAAAATCAAATATCAAGAGATAATAATATAAATATCAAGCCTCTAATGTATAAATTGAATCATAAAAAATATTTTCAATTCAAATATTAACATGTGCACGTCATGTAAATTTTATTAATTATTTATTTAAAAATGTGTAAAACAAGGATCAAGAATACTTACAATGAGCCAAAGCGTAGAAAGTGGTCAAGTCAGAATATGCAACAGCAGCAATGAGCAAAGAGTTTATAATGGCAGCTATTATTTCCAGAACAGAGTTTTCAGAGCAAGCGTCGACAGCTAGAAGAGATTTGCTGGATTCTCGTCGCCAGGACCATAAGCCAACAACAATGATACGAAAAAGTTGATTTGTATTAATCGAGTTATTTGTGATGAGGGGTGACAACATAGTGACCAATGATGGGGATGATGAAGATTGTATCATCATAGACTCAGGATTAGCCACAGCCATAAGAAAATGTTGAGTAAAATCCTCGAATTTATTTGTTGGAGTAATACTGTAAACATAAAAATAGAATCATTAAATCACGATGAAAGTATACAAGTTATTCACAGATGTCACACAGAAAGAAGAGAAACACGCTAACAATATTTTGTATACAACTAATACTTTTTTAAAAATTCATAAGGATTGTTAGAAAAAAAAAATATAAATAAAAAATATATAAAAGTCAACTGCTCACCTCTTCAATTTAGACAAGAGTATATCAAGATTGTGTTGAGCAGCCACAAAAGGATTCGTAACAGAAACAGCACGAGAATAGTAATAAATGGCAGCAAGAAGACCATCCACAGACGTGTTGTCAATATGAACTTGAACCAATGCCATTTGATTGAACGGATGACCATTTGATGGGCACAATGCTGTGGACTTGTCATACATTTTCAAGGCTTCAATAAAACTTCCCCGATATCTCAATAAGTCTCCGACATGAATCAAAGAATTTTGTATAATGTAGTAAACGGAGCTCTTTGATGGGCAGGCTTTAAAAATTGTCTTCACAACTGGTGCAGAACAGTATAGGCTTCGTGATGTGTTCCTGAGTAAATAAATAAAGAGATACCAATAAAATTTTGTTGTATAAAAATCCTAAAAAGGGAAATGACAAATTATTGTCAAATTGACCACGGCAAAATGGTGAGCATGCAAATTATTGTTACTGTAATTTGTAAAGATTACATGCAAAAATAATCATCAACTTAGTATAAAAAAAATTGTATGCAAATTGAATGGAATTCATACGAAGGATTGAAATGAAGGTCTTACTTAATGAAACCAATATCAAAATAAATTCCAATGTCTTGGATGAAACCCAGGTAGAAGGCAACACCACTATCAATCATGAGATGAAACAAAGCCTTGTCATTCCGCCCAAAATGAGTCAATGGAGTTTTGAAGCAGTCGTTCCACATGAAAGTTTCTAACTGACGCTGTATGGCCCTTTCCAAATCATGTATAATCATCTTTTTGTAGAGTGGCTGTAATATATTCACAAAGACACAAGGTTAAATATTATTCATATAATCTTTGTCGTAGAATCAACATGACGAATGTTCAGTTGAACAATAAATATGACTATCATACATGGAAATTCAAATAGCGGTAGTCAACTAAAGTCAACTCATGGATTATACACATAAGGAGAAATGTCTTAAAGATTATCAAAACTGATTACCTGAAGTTCTGTTGTTAGTTGCAAAATGGATTCATTTGTCAACTTAGAAGTAGGTTCATTTAACCTTAAGCGTAAATCTTCCAATTTTCTACACGTCAAACAAAATACGTATATTAATTATTATGACATCACTCAGTAAATAGGTACTCTACATAAAATATTGACAGATAAAGAAGTCGACAGTACTAAGTAAAAACTAAGATAATGACAACAATATGTAATTTATTTAAATTTCTTTCCAACATACAAAAAGAAACATCGACTTACTCGTTGATGTAAAGCAGGGCAGCTTTATGAGCATTTGGCATAGAATGCTGAGAATCCATCATCATTAAAGAAGATGCCATTGTAGATTAATTAAGGTTGAGCTTATAACAAATCGGAGATAATTTCAAGTTGGTTTCAATCCAAGGTCAAAGAGGCTATTCTAACGATGAATAATGATTGTAGCAAATAACTAGTTGAACAGTTCACTAATAAACAAAGAAAATTTTGACGATTCTATTATAATAAATTATTAGTAATTAATCTCCTTGAAATGATCTTATACAAGTAATTTAATTCTCTTCGATAAAAAAAATCTTTGAAAAAAAAGCAAACGTTTTACCTGCAAGAGAGAGTCTTTCAGAAAGACTGTAACTATTTTTCTTCTTCTCAAATAAAATAAATAAATAATAATACCAAAAGTTGGATCTTTTGGAAATATAATCAGCGAAAAATTAAGGAGATTACAAGAAGAAGAATAACACAAATAATCAAAAAATAAACTCTGAATGTCAAATCTATTTTAACGAAATAATTGTAAAAAAAAAAAAATCTCCAAAAACACAACCAGCGTCCAAGTCACTTGCTGATCGACTACTCGGTCGTGGAGCTCCACAGACAATGACAAGAGAGAGAGGAGACAGAATTTGTACAAGACGAAGAAAACTAAAAAATATTAGAGAAGAAACTGAAAAAATTATCTACAAAGTTCCTCTCTCATGCAAATTCGTTTCACTGATTTGAATCCCCAGCTCGACCCAAAGTAAAGGATATATGAGCCTCCTCAGGCTTTTATCTATGCAATACAAATGGAAAATTCTAATTTTAAATTTTTTCTTTAATGGAACAGTCAAGAAGATGTTCGTCGTTATCTTATCCAGTTATCGTTGTATTATGCAATCAAATAAAATACAAATGAGAATCACAATTACTAGCCATTTACTCTTATGTATCATTTTTTGTTTATTCTTCACCACTGTATCCTTAATACATAGCATATTTAAACACACAATATTCTATTATTTTATATATAAAGGTTAATTTTGTAGAATTTGATGACTTTACCTTTTTCTTTACTTGATGTGAATATAACTACACTTTTTAAATTATTTATTTGCTTTACATCACAATAATTAACTCTTTGCCATTTGTTTGAAATGTCAATAATTCTTTATATAAGTACTATATGTTATATTTAGGTATATTGTAATATTATGTCAGTGTACGATGACGTTTTCAAAATTGGACGGTAAGTTTGTCATGTAAAATAATTATTTTACATAAGTAATATAGTATAAGTAGATTTAAGTAACTTTTTAAATTTTACACTGCATTTTTTTATATAAAGATGAAACCACATGACGATTCGTAATTTTATTAAGTTACGAAAATTATATATTTTATAGGTAAGTACATGAATAGACAATTAAATAAATTATATCATCGTACTTTACTGTTTAGTGTCACGTCAATTTTTCAAGAGGCAACATTTATATAGAGGCATCATATTTACTTCAGGACTTTAAGTATTCAAGGAACAAGACCCACACACATGTGATATACTTGACCTTTATACTTGTAGGCGAACATAAATTGCTTTGGTGCTCTTAATTCCTATATTATTTATACATAATATGTTTTACTGACTAATTTTATCATATATATATATATATATTAATATAATATTCTTTTTTTTGGTGAAAATTGTAAGCCACAAAGATATTTTTCTTATGCACTGAGTGAGGACACACACACTAAATGTATTTTATAAGTACACATAATGTATTTTTTCATCAACATGGAAAGCAATGAAGTAACAAAGTCATAGCTACAATTTACATAACAATCAGATCAGCTATTTAACCAGTGTACAGTTATCTCACAAATACTTTGCTCATTAAATAATATAATACACACAATAAATTTGCAAAATGTTTGTTTAACCATCTCCATATTTTACATTTTAAATAAGTTACTATTGTAAACCTGGAATTCAAGACAGCAAATGGAATGTATACTAACAAGGAGAAGCCGCAGTCGAGGGTCAATCAAAAATTATGAAACTTGGCATACTCATAGATTAGACCTCCCTGATGACGA